>ML111400.1:61548-93393 GCA_003697995.1 Taxidea taxus jeffersonii | reverse complement strand
TTTGAGAGAGAGAGAGAGAGCAAGCACAGGCAGACAGAGTGGCAGGCAGAGGCAGAAGCACGCTCCCTGCCGAGCAAGGAGCCCGATGTGGGACTCAATCCCAGGACGCTGGGATCATGACCCGAGCCGAAGGCAGCTGCTCAACCAACTGAGCCACCCAGGCATCCCCACTCTGGCTGAATCTTAATCCATTCTCAGCAGAGCCAGAATGAATTGTCTTTTCTAAGGACAGTGTTCCGGTCATGCTCCCCCCCCCCCCATCCCATTGAATTTAGGATGAAGACAAAGCTTTTTTTTTTTTTTTTTTAAGATTTTATTTATTTATTTATTTGACAGAAATCACAAGTAGGCAGAGAGGGAGGTGGGGGAGGGAGGGGGGAGCAGGCTCCCCGCTGAGCAGAGAGCCTGATGCAGGGCTGGATCCCAGGACTCCGAGACCATGACCTGAGCCAAAGGCAGAGGCTTAACCCGCTGAGCCACCCAGGTGCCCCGAAGACGAAGCTTTTAAATGTGGTACCTAACTTTGAACTCATTTTGTATCAGTCATGTTCCCCTAACCATAAAGCCTTTCCTGTTGGTATACCTTCTGCCTGGAAAGCTTTTCTCTCTTTTCTCTTTCTAGTAAAATCATATATATTGTATTCAGGTCTCTGCTCAAGCATAATTTCCTCAGGAAGTTTTATCAGGCCTTCCTCATTTTTGCACTTTTCCATTACAATATATGTCTGTACATGTCATTTTACATTTGCTTGTATATTGGTTGATATATGTCTGTCTTTCCCACCAGATTCTAAAGCTTCATGATAGTAGATAGAGTGTTCGTTACCGACCTCTATGCTTGATGCATAGCAAGCAGTCAGTATTTTTTTGAATGATTGTAGAAGCCTAGCAAAATTCATTTGTTATATTTTGCCTTATTACTAGGCTTTGTGGTGCTATCTAATACTTTATGATTTTTAGGAACTCAGGGTGGGACCAGATTCTAAGTCATGTAAGCCACCTCTGCTCCCCTAAGTTAGGTGATCATCAGTCTCTCCTTGAACACATCCAGTGATAGGAAATTTACTTCTTACCCAAAGTCCGTTTAATCTTTAAGATATTTGGATGGTTTAGAAAGCTTAGTTTAACTGAAATTGCTCCATGTAAGTTTTACCTACTGGTCTTCTGTTCTCTAGGATTTCTTTCTTTCTTTTTTAAGATTTTGTTTGTTTATTTATTTATTTATTTATTTGTCAGAGAGAGAGAGAGAGACAGACAGCACAAGCAGGCAGAGTGGCAGGGAGAGGTATAGAGAGAAGCAGGCTCCCCACTGACCAAGGAGCCCAATGCAGGACTCGATCCCAGGACCCTGGGACCATGACCTGAGCCGAAGGCAGCGACTCAACTGACTGAGCCCCCCAGGCATCCCTGTTCTCTAGGATTTCTAAAATCAAATATGTTTTGTATTTTCTTTATAAAGTCCTCTGAGTTGTCTTTTAGTTTTTTTTTTTTAAGATTTTATTTATTTATTTGACAGTGGGAGAAATCACAAGTAGGCAGAGAGGCAGGCAGAGAGAAAAGGGGAAGCAGGCTCCCTACTGAGCAGAGAGCCTGATGAGGCGCTCGATCCCAGGACCCTGAGATCATAACCTGAGCTGAAGGCAGAGGCTTAACCCACTGAGCCACCTAGGCGCCCTTGTCTTTTAGTTTAAATGTCCTGGGACCCTTCAGCCTTTTTGGAAAGGTAATGAGGTGTGCTGGAAAGAGAGTTGGGGGGCTATTTCCCTAGGGCAAACATAACAAATTACCATAAAGTAAGTACCTTTAAACAGAAATTTTTTCTGCCGTAGTTCTGAAGCCCCAAAATCAGG
Source organism: Taxidea taxus jeffersonii (assembly GCA_003697995.1). Taxonomy (NCBI): domain Eukaryota; kingdom Metazoa; phylum Chordata; class Mammalia; order Carnivora; family Mustelidae; genus Taxidea; species Taxidea taxus. The sequence continues at coordinate 91,543 of ML111400.1, read as the reverse complement.
AGTCCGGTATCTGTAGGACCACAATCTCTCTGGAGGCTCTAGGGAAGAATCTGTTCTTTACTACCTCCTGCTTTTGGTGGCTGCTGGTGTTCCTTCACTTGTGGCTGTTATCTTTCCAGTATCTGCCCCTGTGAACACATTGTCTCCTACTCTCTGTTTAATCTCTGTTGGCCTCACTCCTCTAAGGGCACTTGTCATTGGATTTTGGAACAACCCGGATAATCAAGGATGATTTCCTCATCGCAGGATCCTTAGTTTTGTTGTATTGAAAGGAACTTTTTTCCAAATAAGGTAACATTTACAGGTTCCAGGAATTAGGATGCAAGCATATCTTTTCTTCAGGAGCCACCATTCAACCCATTACAGGTGCTCTGGGTTTAAATCTTGGTAATGCAAAGTTGAATGCAAACTTGAGCATGTTACTTGGCATTTCAGAGTCTGAATCTCCTTACTTTTAAGACAGAGATAATAATGCTTATATCATTGATATGTGAAGATGTAAGAAAAGTTCACGTGAAGTGCTTCAGACATGATAGCTAAGTCATTAAATGTTGCCTTCCACATACCAAAGTATCCTGATCCTCCTGCACTTTTTCAGGGTCTCTAGATCTTATGTACCCTCTAGATCTTTGGCCTACTACCCAGCATGAGTTGTGGGGTAGGTCTGATAAATACAAACTACAGTGGGTATTTCTGTATTCTGGACACTGTGTAGCCACTCTGACTAATACAGTCCAGATTTGAATTATATGTATTATAGCCACATCATGAGATTGGCTTGTTAAACTTGGAATTGGCTAAAACCCCCAAGTCTTTTTCATTAGTCTAACTATTAAATCTATACTGTGCAGTTAGGTTTTAGATCCAAGTGCACATTGTCACGTGTGACATTGTGTGTTGTGTTACCTTACTTAGTCATAGTGTTTAGTACATAGTAGGAGTTAAATGAATTCTGACTTTAATGTTGCTGCATGGTTTAAAAGAATTTTTACTTTGGTGCTATCCAGAGAGTATTTCTTAAAGCAAATGCTGTGGTGAATATAAGAAAGAAAAAAATTACCATTGAAATAGCAACTATATCAATGCTGGGCACATGGATGACATTGCTAGATACTCCTTCTGTAATCAGGTACTCCAGTACTCCTTCGTGTAACCAATGGCTGATCACTTCTTGGTTGATGGACAGGTTGGTTTTGATGTTTCTGTCAGGTATATGAAATATATGTCCATTCTTAACAGATATGCATTGAATGATCTGTATCTCTACTAGTATTATTTGGAATTTGCATGAGATAAATGGGTGATGTAGAAATGGTGTTTTAAAATATTTATTTTTGTATAAATATATATATATATATGCCCATGGTTAAAAGATAATATCAAAGGAATACAGTGAAAGGTGAGTTTCTCTCCCAGTCTCCCTCTCTAGAAATCAGATCTCTGCTAGTTTCTTGTGTATCCTTCAAGGCAGGTTGAGCAAAAAGTGTTAACTCCCTTTTTATTTATTTATTTTTATTATTTTTTTAAAAGATCTTTTATTTATTTGGCAGCTCGAGCAGGGGGAACAGCAGAGGGAGAGGGAGAAGCAGGTTCCCCACTGAGCAGGGAACCGGATGCGGGACTTGATCCCAGGACCCTGGGATTATGACCTGAGCCGAAGGCAGATGCCCAACTGACTGAGCCACCCAGGCACCCCGTATCTCCCTACTTAAAAACACCAGTGATTGCTTATGTGCACATGGCCCTCTAGAAGGTGCTTCCTCCCCTGCCCCTCTTTTGGAATGACATCTTTTTTGTCCTGAGTCTCAGCACCAGTGTAGGATTTCTAGGTTTTTTGCCCTATTATTGAGAGGCAGGGAACCAAATTCCATGGCTTCCCATTACTAATTTGATTATATAGTATGCTTTTCCAAGAGAGTTGTATATTATATAATCCTTTGTGAAAAACTTCTCTTTATGGGCTAAGTTTATACCAGGGAAATAAAACCAATTTAATTCAGACCATTTATTTAGAAAACTAATAAAGAAAAACCTATCAATTCAAATTGGTTTAATATATAATCTTGGTATTGCTCAAGCCCTTTTTATGCCTGTTTAAAGACTCACTCATTTTGATTATATTGACAGCAGGGTGAAATAAATTATTGCAAGAGCCTAGTAGGTAGCATAGGTCTAGTTTAAGAAAAGCTGGGATGTCCAAGAATAGAATAGAAGGGCGTTGACACACATTTTCTACCTTGGGTTATTTGTGTTTTCTTTTTTTCTCTTACTATACTATAAGCCAGTGACTCTTAATCTTTGGTTTCAGGACCCTTTTATACCTTTAACATTACTGAGGGCTCGGGGCACCTGGGTGGCTTAGTTAAGTGGCTGCCTTCAGCTGAGGTCATGATCTCCCAGGGTTCTGGGATTGAGCCCCACCTCTGGCTCCCTGCACAGCCGGGAGCCTTCTTCTCCCTCTCCCTCTGCCAGGCGCTCTGCCTGTTTTCCTCTTTCTCTATCTTTCTGTCAAATAAATAAAATCTTAAAAAAAATTACTGAGGACTCAAGAGTTTTTATTTATGTGGCATATAAGTTTTGATATTTACTGTATTAGAAATTAAAACTGAGAAATTTAAAAAATGTTTATTGGGACGCCTGGGTGGCACAGTTGGTTAAGCAGCTGCCTTTGGCTCAGGTCATGATCCCAGCGTCCTGGGATCGAGTCCCGCATCGGGCTCCTTGCTCGGTGGGGAGCCTGCTTCTCCCTCTGCCTCTGCCTACCACTCTGTCTTCCTGTGCTCGCTCTCTCTCTCTCTGACAAATTTAAAAAAAATGTTTATTAATTTAAAAATAACAATAGTACCCCTACTACATGTTAAAACAGGTGAAATATGATAACTGTATTTCCCCCCCCGCAAAAAAAACCACCCAATAAACCACCCCAGTATAGTGAGGGGTTTTGTTTTACAGTTTTTGCAAATTCTTCTAATGTCTGGCTTGATAGAAGACAGTTGAATTCCGTTTTTGCACTCCATCTGCTGAGTATGTTGCTTTGGTTAAAGTATATAGAAAAGATCTGATCTTACACCAAATATGTAGGTGGGAAAGGGAAGAGCATTTTAAAGAGCCTTTTCAGATAATTGTGGATATTCTTTGATATTACACCAAAACTCAGCAGTATTAATTTCTTAAAAGTGATTTGCAGTGTAGGTTCTGAAACCATAACTGTACTTTGTTTCATTGAAATCTGGCTTATCATAAACTTTGAATGACTCTCTTAATCCATCCATGATTTTGTAACATCATACATTGGTCATTTGGAAGATTATCAATTTATTGAATTATGCATCTTTTCCAAATGTTGATACAAAAATCACATTAACACTACCATTGCTCTCATCTGAAAAGGCTTAAGTAATGTAAAGCTATCCAGTGCACTGCAGTAGATACAAGTTTTCCAGAATTCTAATTATCACTTGAAATAATCAGATTTTATTTTTGGTAACAAATACAGTTACTTTCCTTGGAGTAACAGGTTCACTTTGTTGGTTTTTGGAAAAATATCTGTCATATAGCCAGGTCTGAATAACCATATAGTTTATCTGTTAGCCACTCTGAAGTAAAAATGGTGTTCTTGGCCACCCCCCCCCAGTGGGGGGGGGCAGTAGCTAATTGAGTTTGCAACTCAAAGCATGATATGTATCCTTTTTGAAAGAGCATGCTTCTGAGTGCAGATGTGCTTTATGAATATGTTCTTTCCGTTCGGTTATACAAAATAGTAAAAAGACAAGAACTCAAGTGTTTATTAAACTCAAGGTTTAATAAAATATGTAACCTTTACTTTCATCAACATATTCTTCAATAAAATTGACTCTTTTATTGTGTGTATATAAAGACTATATTGCACTAACGTGCCAGTAGTTTTACCCTACTGTTTTTTGCATGTACGTGTAAATATAAGCACAGTGAAAAGGGCAAATGTCTTGGTTACTGAGTTGTTCTGAGACCAGTTTGAATGTGTATGGTGGGGATAGGGGTGGTTTCCCACACATACAGCCAACCAGTTCTTGGGCACTGGCAAGATGTCTGAGAACTCAGCTCAGTTCTGACAAGGACTCCCTCCAACTCAGAATGCTAATCGCAAGTCCAGATTATTATCTGTACTTCTGACTGTAAATCAGAGGTTCCCATAACTTCCTTTTCAGGTTCGATTAATTTGCTGGAGTGCCTTGCAAAACTGAGGCAAACACTTAATTTTGCCAGTTTATTAAAGGATATAATAAAGGAATGAACAGCCACGTGAAGAGATACATTGGGCAAGGTATGGGGAAAGGGTGTGTGGCTTCCATGCCCTGTACAGGCGCACCACTCTTCCAGTATTTCCATATGTTCACCAACCTAGACACTCCCTGGACCCAGACCTTTGGTTTTTTATGGAGGCTTCAACGGGTAGTCATGATTGACTAAGTCATTGGCCATTGGTTGATTCAAGCCTTCTTCCTTCCCCGGAGGCAGGGGGTGGGGCTGAAAGCTCCAACCTTCTAAGCACAGGGTTGGTCCTCCAGGCCACCAGTCCCTGTCCTTTTGCAGAGTCCCAAAGCCACCTTTATTAACATAAGACAACTTCAGTTGACCTTATCACCAGAAATTCCAAGTGTTTTTTAGGAGCCGTGAGCCAGGAGCTGGATGGAGATGAAAGTACATGTGATTCCTCAAAAAATTAGAACTATCCTATCATCCAGTAATCACACGGTGGGCATTTACTCAAAAAATACAGAAACACTAATTCAAGGAGATGGTGCACACCTCTGTTTATTGCATTATTTACAATAGCCAAGATAAGGAAACAGCCCAAGTATCCATCCTTAGATGACTGGATAAGAAGATGTGGTGTATATATACAATGGAATATTATTCAGTCATAAAAGAATGAAATGAAATGTGCCATTTACAACAACCTGCATCATCTAGAGATGATCCTATGTTCATACTTCACTATGCTAAGTGAAGTAAATCAGAGAAAGATGAATACCATATGACTTCACTCATGTAGAATTTAAGAAACAACAAATGAACAACAACAAAAGACAAACCAAGGAACAGACTCTTGACTATGGCAAACAAACTGATGGTTTCCAGAGGGGCAGTGGGTCGGGGGATGGGTGAATCAGGTTATGGGGATTCAAGAGTACCCTTATGATGAGTACTGAGTAAAATATGGGATTGTTGAATCACTATATTGTATACCTGAAACTAAAAAACAAGAAGTTCATCTGGATGACCAAATGTATATTTCTTATAAATCACAGTATAACACTTTTTATGAAAATAGATTTGATCTCATGGACCCCTTGAAAAAGTCTCGGAGGGGGGGGCGCCTGGGTGGCTCAGTGGGTTAAGCCTCTGCCTTCGGCTCAGGTCATGATCTCAGGGTCCTGGGATCGAGCCCTGCATCGGGCTCTCTGCTCAGCAGGGAGCCTGCTTCTCCCTCTCTGCCTGCCTCTCTGCCTACTTGTGATCTCTGTCAAATAAATAAATAAAATCTTAAAAAAAAAAAAGTCTCAGGGGATCCCAAGGTTCCACTGTTCTCTTTGAGATCTGCTGCTATAAGCTATGTGAGGGTTGAACTAATCATTTGGATGTCCCTCTTCAGCTTCCCTCTTCCAGGATTTCACACAGAAAAGGTGCTCAAAGAGTATTTGTCTAGTGAATGTGGTATGATGACATTTAAACAGGACAGAACTTGGTGAGTAAAATAATGTAGGCAGTCCTGATCAGGCAGCTTTCCACAGACAAGTTGTTGAGGATAGATTGGTCAAATGAAGTATGGATGATAATATATTTGGTAAATGCAAATTATGAATAAATATAAGGTGATATTAAAATGAGAATTAACTGGTTTCAGAAATGCACAGGAAAAGGACACACATGTACATGTATCCATGGAGCCGACAATTCCAGCCATGTTAGACTTCTATTAATGACTCCTGTAGTGTTTGGGTCCTTACATTTGTAGTGGTCTAAGAGAGGATCCTCAAGTCAGACAGATTTGATCTGAGAAACAAACATTTCATTTAAATTTCAATAGGTCCTTGCTTGATCTTGTAAAGTCTTTTCAAAAAGAGTTACAGGGGCACCGGAGTGGCTCAGTCTGTTAAGCGGCTGCCCTCAGTCAGGTTGAGATCCTGGAGTCGTGGGATCGAGCCCCACATCAGACTCCCTGCTCGTTGGGGAGTCTGCTTCTGTCTGCTGTTCCTGAAACTTGTGCGCCTTCTCTCTCTCACTCTTGTTCCATGTCAAATAAATAGATTAAATATTTTCTTAAAAAGGGTTACAGAAGCTGAATGTTAAAGCAAATCACTTTTTATGAAGAATAGTGAATAAAAATCCTATGTGAATTCATATAAACTGCAGATCCACAGAGATAGTTTTAATGGAGTCATTCTCGCCTGTAAGAGAGTACGTCTAATGAATATCCTAGTGTGATCATAGACTATTGTTTTCTCCTCCCCACCCTTTTTTTAGGTGGTATAATGGCATGGAAATATCCTTTTCTTTTAGTGTGGAAACCTCAGTCCCTCTAGCTACATTTTGATAATTTCAGTTTGCTAAGTGGTACTCCCTTTTTGTCTTTCTGGTGATTTGTTAGTTACAGTCAATTTCTGGCTTAGGGCTAGGTTGTAGGAATGGGCAGTGAAATTGAAGGTAGAAATGGGGAGGAACAGTACTAGTTCTTAGGTAGGTCTTTCCCTACCTCCACCCCCATCCTTACTTTTCAAAACCTTTCACTCCTATCATAAGTAGAGATTGTAAGAGATAAGCTAAGGCATTTCTAACATTCAAAACCATAATTTTTTTGTTTCAAGTTAAAAGTTACTGAACCTACTTTAAGGAGTATCTTCAAACATCTTAATGAATTTACCTTTTGTCATTGAAGGTCATTGCTTCAAATTACAGTGGATACTATGGAAAGCTTGGGTTGGATAGCCATTACCTAAACTTTCAGTCATTATCATAGCTACATAACAATGTGAGTGGGTGTAGCTAGTACAGGGGTTGTGTTACTCCGTGAGCCACTTGTGCAGTGCTCTTGTGGTAGGTGTCATGTGCTGGTTAGAATCCATTTTAAATCACCAAAATGAAAAATACCTGTCAGAAATTAATTGTATTTTTACAATACCTTTAAAAGCCTAAGTATTGTTTTTATATTGACTAAAGTAAAAAGTCTGCTTTCAAATAGGGTTGCAGGTGGGAATGTAAAATGAGGTCATGTTCAAAATAATTTATGTATTACATTGAACAGATTTAATTTTGAGCTATGTGCAAGATACAGATTAGAATGTTTACTACAGGGGCGCCTGGGTGGCTCAGTGGGTTAAAGCCTCTGCCTTCGGCTCAGGTCATGATCCCAGGGTCCTGGGATGGAGCCCCGCATTGGGCTCTGCTCAGCAGGGAGACTGCTTCCCCCTCTTGTGATCTGTTAAATAAATAAATAAAATCTTTAAAAAAAAAAGATGCTACAAGTATTTTATGAAATACAGATGTTAGATTATTTGCTTGTAAATATACACATGAAAATCCACCTTCAGAACCCTGGTTTAAAATTTCCAAAGAATTTTCTTACTTGTAAATGATACATTTATCTCTATTATCCTCTAGTACCATATTCCATTAAAGTAGTTTGACGACATTGGGGTTAAGTACTACTGCTTTGGCATGACTTCTATAGCTGCTGCTTTAACAGAATTTTGAAATACTTTAGGCATAAAGAAGGATATAGGACAATTTAATGAATTCCATGTATCTACTACTACCTAGCTTAATAAAAGTATTACAGATATTATTGAAGCTTCCTGGACACTCCTCCTCATCCTAGTCTCCTGCCTTCCCAGCTTTGACCTTTATTCTGAATTTGGTGTTTATCATTCTCCTGCATTTTAAAAAACTTTCTCTTTGTATGTTGTATCCATGGAAAAGATGTAATATTTATTTTTTAAAAAATATTAGACAAGAGATTAATCTTTATTGATCCTTATAGTTTACTCATTGTTAAATGCTGTAAATATTTGATTTAATGGAGTATGAAAGTAATATATGATCTTTGTAGAGAACTATAAAAAATAAAGTACAAAAATGAAAGTATTTGTAACCCTGCCATCCAGAGATGTCACGGTTGATATTTGGGTGTGTTTTTTGCTTTCGTTTTCCCTACTTAAGTCTATGTACTTTTGGTACCTTTTAATATATAAGGAATACAGTTTTATAGATTATACAAAATTGCAAAGTAGCCACATAAAGGTTGTAAAACCATTTTAGTTTGATTTTTTGTTAGAAATAGAAAATGAGTGAGCATTACATATTGGACATATACCTGGTAAATGTACTATTTATAACAAATATTGTGGCATATTTCTTAGTATAGAAATATTATAAATGGCATCTAGAAAGAGGTAGTATTGTTAAGCATGTTTTTAAATTTACATGAGAGATTTTTATAGTAAACAAATCAGATAAGTGATATTTAAAGTACTGTTTTGGTTTTTGCCATTTTTTATTTTAAAAAATGAAAAAGGTGAAGTACGTAGGCATACATATAACAAAATATGGACAAAGTCTGAGGAAAATTACAAAACTCTGATGAAAGAAATCAAAGAAGAACTAAATGGAGATAGATTCCATGTTCATGGATAAGAAGACTTAATAGTGTTAAGATGTCATAGCTTGAGCCTACAGGTCCTGTCCCTGTGCTTTAATAAAAACACCTTTTTGTACACACAAACACACATGCATGCGCACACAAGTCATAGCTTGATCTATAAAAAGATTCAGTTCAGTCCCAAAGTCCTAGCAAGTTATTTTATGGATATGGACAAACTGATTGTAAAGTTTAGATGGAGAGGCAAAAGACCCAGAATAGGTAACACAATATTGAAGGAGAAAAACAAAGTCGGAAGACTGATACTACTTGACTTCAAGACTGGCTGTAAAGCTATTATAATCAAGGCAGTGTGGTATTGAAGGAATAGACTAGACAAATCAGTGGAACAGAATGGAGAGCCCAGAAATAGATCCCCATAAATATAGTCAGCTAGTCTTTGACAGGGGAGTAAAGGCAATACAATGGAGGAAAGAGAATCTTTTCCAACAAATGGTGCTGGAACAATTGGATATCCACATGCCAAAAAATGAATCTAAGCAGACTTTACACCCTTCCCCAAATTAAAGTGGACCAGAGTCCTGAATGTAAAATGTAAAGCTATAAAACTCCTAGAAGGTAACATAGAAAATCTAGGTGACCTTGGGTATTGTGATGCCCTTTTAGGGACAACACCAAAAGCAAGATCTATGAAAGAAAAGAGTTGGTAACTGGTACATCTAGACAATGGATATTTCAGCACTAAAAAGGAAGGGGCTATCAAGCCATGAAAAGCTATGGAAGAACCTTAAATGTGCATTACTAAGTGAAAGAAACCAGTCTGAAAAGACTACATGCTGTATTATTCTAACTATATGAGAAAGTGGGTCTTCTTGTTTGTTTTGTCTTAACTAGGCTCCTTGCCCAACATGGGGCTTGAACTCATGACTCTGAGATTATAAGTCACATTCTCTACTGACTGAACCAGCCAGGTACCCCCAGAAAAAGTCTTAAAAAAAAAAAAACCTACAGTGTGTATTTCTGTACAGTTTAAACCAGAATACTATGTACTTTTTATAATTTTATCTTTTCTTGGCAACTTGATATCACTGTGGAAAGCACTGATTACTGAACTGTGTTGGAACTTCTTTTGGCCTCAGTGCCTCTTAACTCTTGTGTACTTTTTCGTTAGAACGTTAGTAGCAGTGTTGGGAAAGTTCTAACAGCAATGTCATCTCTTCATTAGATGAAGCTGTCCCACCCGCCTGATTTCTTAAGTCTTTCCCATCACCATGCCTCCTCTGCATTCAAATATATTTAGCTTTATATAAGTTAACTATAAGCTACATTTTACATATAAACCATATTACATATTACATTTTACATATAAACCATATTTTAAGTAAGCTATAACAATAAATATCACATATAAATAATATATAACTATTCAGCATTATCTAACTAAAGGCTATAGGCTATGATTTAGAGTAGAGGAGCTCCTAGCTATGCCTGAAAATCCCTATACCCCACCTTTACCATGATTTCTAATGGGAACATTGATTTTTGACATACATTTTAAAAATTAACATACTTTATTTTGTAGAGCAGTTGAGTAGAAACACTGAGCAGAAACTATAGTAAGTTCCTGTATACACCCTCACCACCCCTTCCTTCTATTAACATCTTGCTTTAGTATGGTAAATTTCTCACAGTTGATGAACCAATATTAACTAAGACCATAGTTTACAGTAGATTACAGTAAGGCCAGTAGATTGTACAGTCTGTGGGTTTTTGACAAGTGTATTTTTTTTTAAAGATTTTGTTTATTGTCAGAGAGAGAGCACAAGCAGGGGGAGCAGCAGACAGAAGGGAAGCAGGCTCCCTGCTGAGCAAGGACCCTGATGTGGGACTCGATTCCAGGACCCTGGGATTATGACCTGAGCCGAAGGCAGATGCTTAACTAACTGAACCACCCAGGTGCCCCTGGGCAAGTGTATTATGACGTATCATCCATCATGGTATCATACGGAATGGTTCCAGTGTGCCCAAATCCTGGTGCTCCTTCCCTCCCTTCTTCCAAACCCTGATCTTTTCACTGTTTCCATAGTTTTGCCTTTTACAGAATGTCATATAGTTGAAATTATTACAGTATTTAGCCTTTTCAGATTGGCTTCTTTCATGTGGCAGTGGACACTTAAGATTCCTCCATGTTGTTTTGTGTCTTGATAGTTTACTTCTTTTTACTGCTGAATAATATTCCATTGTCTGGATGTACCACAATTTGTTTATTCATTCACCTGTTGAAGGACATCTTGGTTTTTTCCCAGTTTGGCAATTATGAGTAAAGCTGCTGTAAACATTTATGTACAGGTTTTTGCGTGTACATACATTTTCAACTTACTTGGATAAATATAGAGTGTAATTGTTAGATCATATAGTAAGAGTATGCTTAGTTTTGTAATAAACTGCCAAACTGTCTTCCAGAGGGACCACCGTGTGTATTTTTAGATTGCTCATGCTTTGTGAAAAACATTACTCAGACATATAAAGGAATGCTTGTCCTGTGATAGGATAATGCCCTTACAAGCGGTTGAGGTCTGTAGGGCTGGCTGTCTCTCCATAATAACAGCTCATTTTAGTTTGTTTTTGGCTGCTTTTTCTTTTCTTTCTTTGATTGATTAATTAATTGATTGATTGATTTCTCCCTATTGTTCTTACTCTTCACCCTGCTCTACTACATCTCCTGTATTAGCCTAGGGAACCAGAACTACACTTGTTAGAAGAGCATATGCATTTAAAAGGCAAAGTAAGACAAAATTAAATCCTTTCCCAGGGTCTCTTGGCTGTATTACAAGTGAGTGAGATTGCAGCATTCAGTAAAGGTGTTGTTGCATCATCAGTTTCACTATACATAATCTCCAGAGATAAAGCAGTGCATTAATAAAACCTGCTTTCCTTTGTAATTTGTTAATAATATGGAAAGTGTATAAAGTTTTTTTTTGTTTTTTGTTTTTTTAAGATTTATTTGTCAGAGAGAGAGCATGAACAGGGCGAGCGGCAGGCTGTCCACTGAGCAAGGATCAGGATGCAGGACCATCCCAGGATCCTGAGATCATGCCCTGAGCCAAAGGCAGATGCTTGACCCACTGAGCCACCCAGGCATCCCAGGAAAGTGTATAAATTGTTTTAAGACTATGATAGTAGAAGAATTTTTTTTTTCTTACATTTCTCTCAGAAAGCCTTTCAGCTTCTACTGTTACAGTTCTCAAAGAGACTAAACCTTTGGTTAAAGCTAGTTTTATACTGTCTGTGTAATTCTGTGTGTACATTTTACACAAATCCAAATGCAGCAAAATTATGTATCAAAAGATTATGTTCTTCCAGTAGATGAAAGGCAAGGATTGAATCAGATATTTTTAAATTTTATTTTGTATTATTTATTTGACAGACAGAGATCAGAAGTAGGCAGAGAGGCAGGCAGAGAGAGAGGAAGGGAAGCAGGCTCCCTGCTGAGCAGAGAGCCCGTGTGGGGCTCGATCCCAGGACCTTGGAATCATGACCTGAGCCACCCAGGCGCCCCGATTGAATCAGATTTTATCTGCGATATGTATCCATTTCACCTGAGACAGCCTCCCTGATACATACCTGTGGAACCCATGGTACAGAATTTGAGTTTTGTGCTCCCTTACTTCCTGTGTATTAGAGTGAGGATGTGCACAAGCTCACTTCTCCAGTGCCCCCAAGTGGTTATGTGTGCTTTGTATGAAGGTGTCTAGTGAAGGGAGAACTCCCAGCTTTCTGACAACTCGCTCTACCTTCACACCCCGGTTAGAAAAAAATGATCCATTAACCAGATTCTGCCCTATCTACCCTAACTTCTTACCTATTTTTTCTTAGTGGGGCCACATACTATTTATGATTTGCCTTCCCCATGATAGCCCTTTAATATTTGAGAGATCATTTTCCTAAAGTCCTTTCTTCTCTAGGCTTAGACATCTCCATGTTTTCCAACCGTTTCTTGTAATATTGGGCCTTTGCACTTATAATATTGCTCTTATAACATTGGGCCTAGTCCCAGTGCTTAAAAAAGTGAAGTGCCCAGCACTAAATGCAGGTGTGATCAGACTGGTGCAGACATCACCTTTCTTTATCCACATTTATAGGTGTTGCATGTCATATGCTCCTTTCCATACTGAGTTTAGTGTGAAATTTGTCCTCAGAGATTTTATTATTTGGGGGCTGTTTGGAGTCCTTATGGACTCTGATTTTACCCTCCGTGGGTATACTTCATATCTCCAGCGTCTCTAGGTATCTTCTTACTTGACCAACAAATCTTTTTTGACTTTTCAGTCTCCAAAACTGTCCTTCTGTTGCTGCCTTTTTTCCCCACTTGTTTTTCTCAGTGGCAAATTCCAGTTTCTATTACTTTGATGGATATGTATGCCTGAACTTGACTCTCAGACAGTAGAAAAACATAACATTTCAAAGCCACTAAGGAGTTATGTGCTTGAATCATGTTGAATATCAGGAAGCTTTATGTTTCTTTTCCCTTTTTGGACATTTATTTTACATTATTTTTATTATGCAGTGGGATTTTTTTTTTTTTGCTATTTTAGAGTCAATTCATCTGTCTTTTTCTGCTTTTTGTACACTTTTCTGGATGTATTTGAAATGACAGGCTCAAGGACTGTGTCTCTCATGCCTAGCAGATAAAATGACCCCGGGGCTAGTCTGTAAGGCAGAGGCCTTAACAGGAGACTAATCCTTGGGTCTCAATTTCCCAACTGCGAGATGGAAGACCTGCATTGATCAGGGAGTTTCCACCTGTGCTCTGTGGAGTCCTCAGGAGCCTCAGAGGGTTTGAGAAGATGAGGAGGATGAATGGGTATAGCTGTCTGTGTTTCCCAGCTCCTTCAGTAAGAGAAGTTCTACCTTTATCTTGTGTTTTCAGGTTCCACTTAGAATTCTGTTGAAGATGGGACAGTGGGTGGCTCAGTCGGCTAGGCATCTGCCTTTGGCTCAGGTCATGATCCCAGGATCCTGGAATCGAGTCCTGCATCGGGTTCCTTGCTCAGCGGGGAACCTGATCCTCCCTCTGCCTGCGCTCCCCTGGCTTGTGCGTGCACTCTTTCTCTCTCTGAGACAAATAAATAAATTTTTAATTTTTAAAAAATAAATAATTCTGTTTGAAGAAAGAATTTTAACAGAACATCATGCAGCTTTGACATGTGTTGTTTGTATATGTGTTTCTCTGATTCCATGAGCTTGGAGGACATCCTCAGATTTTTCATTTGGTAAAGGGGGAGAGAAGGGCTTATTATGGTATTTGTCTTTTCTTTCCCAGACCTAGAAATCACCACCACCTTACTATTTTAAAGGGAGAAAAAAATATATAAAAGAAATAAAGTCCATTCTGCACAGAAGAGTATTCTTAATAGTTTCAAGATATCTTTTTAGAGATTATTTTGTTTGCTTATAACTATATCCATACTTTTTTTCCTGAATGAGACCACACTTATTCTAGCAGATTTTATAACTTGTTTTGTTTTGTCTTTTCCAATTTCCAACAGCATACACTGTGGATGTTTTCTGTGTCAGAACACACCAGTCTGCCTCATACTTAAATACTTCTGTGGCATTCCTTGGTACTAATGATTTATAATTACTCTAAGTCAGAGTGAATATTCCTTGTTGCATAACACATGGAATCTGTTTTAAAGTTTAACCCTAGTTTTATTTACATATTGCTACTGGCATAGTTGTTTATTTTCTATTTTTTAAAAAAGACTTTATTGTCAAAGCGAGAGAGCACAAGCAGAGGGAGCGGCAGGCAGAGGGAGAAGCAGGCTCCCCACTGAGCAAGGAGGCCTATGCAGGACTTCATCCCAGGACCCTGGGATCATGACCTAAGTGAAGGCAGACGCTTAACTAACTGTCTGAGCCACCTAGGCATCCCAGACATGGTCATTTTTTTTTTTTTTTAATAGTTTACTCTTTATTCCCCCCTTTTAGGGTAGTGATATTTGTTGCCTTTTTTCCCCCCAGTTGATTCTCTTTCCTCTGGTCTGATTATAGATCAAGACCTCAGAAATATTATCCCAATTAAGCTACAGATGCAGATAGCCCTTTTCTTTTAGGCAATAGCTCTAATTTAATGTCCTCTTTAACAGTTACAAGTCTGTTCGTAAGAACAAAATCTTGGCAGCCAGAATTATACTTGACACTTTTATTCTAGTGTATTACTGCTGGCGAGAAAGGCAGTTGACTTGTTTTGACCCAAGTGAGCTCAGTTCTAAGAGACGAGGAAGGTGGGTGACAAGCAGCTTTTAGTGGTTTGACAGCCAGCTGCAGGATGTCTTTTGTGGCCTGGACCAAGTGGCTGCTCATACATGTGTATGTAAAGTACATCTGATGGTCCCTTTTCCCCTTCTGTTTTTTTAACATTTTATAAAAGATCACATGGAGAAACTGGTAGTGAAAAAAAAATTTTTTTATTCTTATAGGATGATTATTCTTTGTATAGTACTCTATAATTCTTCAAATGTTCTAAATGGATGCAACATTTAATAGTCATGGAAAATTTTGTTTTTGTTTTTGTTTTTTTTTTTGAACAGGAAATGTAGTAAAATTTTATTTGAGGAGCTTTTATTCCTTCACAAAGTTAGGGTAGCATTCCCCTTGCCCATTTAGTTTAGGGATATCTTGTACAGGTTAAACAAATTCTAAAATGAAAATGTTATTCCTAGTTTTAAGAAATCATTTTAATTTTATATTCAGCCACTTTCTAAATTCCATTTGTTTCAGTCTTGAAATATATGTGCTTTTTTACTTTTCTCTAACTTCCTTTTCTAATCTAGGGTTCTAAGATGATTTTTTTTCCTTCTTACTACTGTTGGTAACTTTGATTAAATGCTATCCTAAATTTAATTTTCTAAGTAATTCAAGATATAGTTTTTTTTAATGGATTACAGTGAATGTGGGCATTTTTATTTCTGAAAGGGTACTATTAAAAATTTAGATGTCTGACACTTTTTGAAGTAATTATGGGTAGAAACTGTTATTATCTTATGTCATTTAGAAAGGTTTGTTTTATTTATTGTTTATGTTACAAAATCCCTGGGTACTATTTATCTTTGTCTTAAAATGTATTTCGTGGGGGGGCGCCTGGGTGGCTCAGTTGTTAAGCATCTGCCTTCGGTTGGGGTCATGATCCCAGGGCCCTGGGATCGAGCCCTGCATCGGGTTCCCCGCCCAGCGGGAAGCCTGCTTCTCCCTCTCCTACTCCCTCTGCTTGTGTTCCCTCTTTCGCTCACTCTCTGTCAAATAAATAAATATAATCTTTAAAAAAGTGCATTTCATGTATTCTTAGTCCAAGTAACTTGTAGTAAGTTCTAATATTTCAATTTTTCAGCATATAAATTTGAGTGATTATTGTGAGCCTTGAACAGTTCTAGGGTAAAGTGGAGGTAAAGCACTGAATAAACAGAAAACTCTGCTCACAGGAGCTTACTTTCTAATGGGTTGGGAGAAAAAGAACTAATAAATATTGCATCAGGTGGTGATGAGAGCCTCGGGGAAAATGATGTCAGCTTGACATTGTCTCCATACTGTTCAGAGGGTTAATCCTCAAAATGCCACCGCTGCAGATAGAAACGTGGGTTATATATAATGGACTTTTTATTGATTATTGATTATCGATTGATGTGCAGTTTGAGTGGATTCCTATATATATTGTCTGGTCCCTTTCATACTACTTTCAATGTCACAGTTGTGTTAATAATTCTTAGTGTGGTTCTATTTGTTATTGCTTAAAATTACACTTCCATAGTAGCTTACAGTTAAACCTTTTCACATTTCATTTTTTAAAGTGGCTATAGCATAATAGTTAAGGTTGAACCATAGGAAATTGACTTGACTGTTTTGGACTAGAAAAAGTGATTTCAGATTGTTCTGTTTAATACTGTACTACATTTACTTTCAAAAATAAAATGTGAACATGTTTTATAAACTATAAAGCAGTATGTGTATTGTCAAGATTTAAATTTTGTTTCTGTCACTCCCTTTTTCCTCTAGAACACTTACTTAAACTTGTTGTGCCTCATTTCATCTTTGGTCAATGAGGATAATAATGAACAATACCTCCTAGAGTTGTGAGGATTACATGAGATTATGTATGCAAGTCTTAGAAAAGCATCAAGCACATTGTTACAAGGACTTAATAAATGTTAGCTCTTACTACCCTCTGAGGCAGGCATTATTCTTAGTTTTGCACACAATAAAACAGAAGCTCATAGAAATTTCAGGATTTTTTTCCCTCAAGGTTGTACAACTAGAAATCAAAATCAGGCGCTGCTGACTCCAGGTTGTGGCTTCTTTCTGCTTATACTACAGTAGCTCTTAGGAAAAAAAGAAAGAATATTTATATAGTAATTTATAGAGCACATGCTCGAATCTCTCCAGTGGCTACTTTAACTTATTTATGTAGTTGCCTATTTTTATAGGTATTTGACATCCGTAAAGAAAATTGACAGAAATCTGTAAACTGAGATGTGATAGGTAATTGCAATTGAGGTATTGTTACCGCAGAAAAGATAATAGTGGCACTTTTTGTGGCACTGTAGTGGCACTATAATTTGCTTGTTGAGAAATTAATGAACACAGATAATAAATGTTGCCCTCAACCTTTCTAAGAATATTAGTTCTTAATTATATTCTTCAAAAAAGGAGCAAAAATAAATGTTAAAAGGCAATTAAAATAGTTGTTAAAAAGCATCTAAAAGCAGTTGAAAAAACCAACACACTTAAGTCACCAATTCACTACATCCTACCCAGCATTTTCACATGAATATCTAATAGGCATCTCAGTTGTTCTTCTGACATTCGTTCCCGTGGCTCTTGTGTTTGAACAGTTGCTCAAACCAAAAACCTTGGAGTCAATCTTTGACTCTTCATTTTCACTGTACACTGCCTCTAGCCTCAGCCCACTCAAGCCATTCTTTAGCCATCTAGTGTTACTTACTTTAAATAAGTGAGACAGTGAATACACCATCTATAAATTGTGTACAATTTAAAATACAGTAGATACTGGGGTTTTGGTTATTAGATCTTGACCATTTGCATATACTTGATTTCCATGGTAGTAGGTTTGGTTCTCATTTTTACATGTTTTTTATTTTCATATTTCCATAAAAATCTAATATAATCTCATAAGTAATGGGGACTTTTGTACCATTTAAAATTCAGCTTTAAAATAAAATTTTTTA
Source organism: Taxidea taxus jeffersonii (assembly GCA_003697995.1). Lineage (NCBI taxonomy): Eukaryota > Metazoa > Chordata > Mammalia > Carnivora > Mustelidae > Taxidea > Taxidea taxus. The sequence goes on along the minus strand of ML111400.1, from coordinate 73,663 downwards.
AATAATTTTTTTAAATGGTATGATTACAAACAAAAATTGTGTGCACAATTCTCCAGTTTCCTCAAAACAAATTTTTTTTAAAGATTTTATTTATTTATTTGACAGGGAGAGAGATCACAAGTAGGCAGAGAAGCAGGCAGAGAGGGGGAAGCAGGCTCCCCGCTGAGCTGAAAGGCTGATGCAGGCCTGGATCCCAGACCCTGAGATCAGGACCTGAGCCGAAGGCAGGGGCTTAACCCACTGAGCCACCCAGGCGTGCCAAAACAATTGTTTTTTAACAGTTTTGTTCTCTTTCCATCTATTGAAAGTAAGAGTGGGTAATTAGCTAAATCATTTAATCTGGATGAAGAAGAACATGAAATCAATTGCCCACCCTGGTGCTCACAGAAGATCATTGCTTCAAAAGACAGGACTTTGGGAAATTCATGAATTGCATTTATCCCTGCGGTTGAGAAGCATGCTCTCAGGCCTCTCAGATTGTAGGAACCAATCCTCAAAGTAGCTACATCCTTTCAGGCAGGGATGGTGGGGGCTCCAGGAGGCATGATAGGAAGCCTGGGGTGAGTTACTGAAGGTACAGTTTTTTTTGTTTTGTTTTGTTTTTAAAGATTTTATTTATTTATTTGACAGAGAGAGATCACAAGTAGGCAGAGAGGCAGGCAGAGAGAGAGGGGGAAGCAGGCTCCCTGCTGAGCAGAGAGCCAAATCGGGGCTCGATCCCAGGACCCTGAGATCATGACCTGAGCTGAAGGTGAGGCTTAACCCACTGAGCCACCCAGGCGCCCCTGAAGGTACAGTTTTGAAAAAGGACTTCAATATGCATATTTATAGTACAGATTTGTTATGATACAAATTCACTGCACCCTGAGTAAAACCCAAATTTTGGCTTGAAGATAAGGAATGGACATGATAGTATGGACATGATAGTATGGAATAGCAGTTAAGGAGCCTAAGCCAATAGTGGTTAGATTGTACTCCGGGACAAAGGGTAGGTCTCAAGGGAATGAATGGGGCACTTGATTGGAAGGCAGGAGATGTGGGTTTGAATTTTGGCTTTGCTGCTAACTAGAAATGTGACTTTGGGTAACTCACTTAACCTTTCTGGGTCTCAACTAAATCTGTAAAATGAGAAAATCAGACTAGAGGGTCTCCAAGGTCGTAAGTATTTTTTTAGTTTGCATCTCGTTGAAAGAAAGCTCTGTGGGTAGCTGATCATGACTAGTTGTCAAGATAGAAGGATATAGTTAGGGGTGCCTGGGTGGCTCAGTTGGTTAAGTGTCTGCCTTCGGCTCAGGTCATGATCCCAGGGTCCTGGGATCGAGCTCCACTTCAGGCTCCCTGCTCAGTGGGGAGCCCACTTCTCCCCATCCCTCTGCCAGCTGCTCCCCCGCACCCCGCTTGTGCTCTCTCTCATTCTCCATCAAATAAATAGGTAAAATCTTAAAAAAAAAAAAAAAGGATATAGTTAATAGGAGTCAAAGTGGATAGTTAGAGATTTTTTTAACCAACCTTCATCTGGGTATTATTTGTACTTCCTAAAAAATCAAATAGCGGGAAAAAGCTTATGATGAAAAAAACACGGCTCCTGCCTCATCTCTTTCTCTGACATTCCCCAGCCTTACTGTCCAAAGACAATGTTTAAAAACTATTTCACTATTTCTTTTAAGATTTTATTTATTGGGGCGCCTGGGTGGCTCAGTGGATTAAGCCACTGCCTTCGGCTCAGGTCATGATCTCAGGTCCTGGGATCGAGCCCCGAATCGGGCTCTCTGCTCAGCAGGGAGCCTGCTTCCCTCTCTCCCTCTCTCTGCCTGCCTCTCTGCCTACTTGTGATCTCTGTCTGTCAAATAAATAAATAAAATCTTTAAAAAAAAAGATTTTATTTATTTATTTGACAGATCACAAGCAGGCAGAGAGGCAGGCAGAGAGAAAGGGGGAAGCAGGCTCCCCACCAAGCAGAGAGCCAATGCGGGGCTCAATCCTAGGACCCTGAGATCATGACCTGAGCCAAAGGCAGAGGCTTAACCCACTGAGCCACCCCAGGCGCCCCTATTTCACTATTTTTGTTTTTAGCTTCTCCCGAAGTCACTTTCCTAAGACTTATTAATATGTATAAACTTCTTCTGTTCCTTATTCATCAACTTTAGAAAATATTTTGTAGGTTTTTTATATAAAAAATAAGAATCGGGGGCGCCTGGGTGGCTCACTGGGTTAAAGCCTCTGCCTTCGGCTCAGGTCATGATCTCAGGGTCCTGGGATCGAGCCCCGCATCGGGCTCTCTGCTCAGCAGGGAGCCTGTTTTCCCCTCTCTCTCTGCCTGCCTCTCTGCCTACTTGTGATTTCTGTCAAAAAAAAAAAAAAAGAAAAAAAAAAAGAATCAACTCACCTTTTCTGCCTCCTCTCTCTGTCTCCCATTAGTTGATGTTTATATTATTTATAGACTCTTATTATCTTTATACTTTTAAGTGATAAACTTTTTTTTTGATCCATCAATTTTCAATAAAGTCTTAATCTGCTGTTTTGTTAAATGGTGTTAAGTATCCCTGCACTTACTTCCCTTTCCCTATATTCCCTATATTCTTCACTGTCAGGGTGAACATATTCTTTCTGTCCTCCATCTTCTACCAAGTATTATGTGCTTACTTTTATGTTTGGATTGCTCTCTTTCCTGCATTACCTTTCCATGCCTGCTGTAATAGCAAGTCCAGAATCACAACTATGTTTTGATGTCCGTTGGAAACTAAGGAAATAATCAGGTATATGTGAAAGACTTTACTTTAGTAAATAATTCATTTATTCAACAGATATTTATTGAATATCAGAATTGTCATCACAGTGCTACTTATAATAGTGAAAATTTGCAAAACAGTCTAAATGATTGACTTTAGGGAATGAGTAAAATAACTACTGCACATATTTACAAGGAATGCTCTGCAAACATTAGAAAATGATGTGAAAATGTTAATAACATGAACAATTTTATTCTGTATTATATTTCAAAATATTTATAAAGTAGCATGTACACTTGGGACTCCTGACTGGCTTAGTTGGTAGAGCATGTGACTATTGATCTCAGAATTGTGAGTTGGAGTCCCATGTTGGGTGTAGAGGTTACTTAAAAATAAAGTCTTTTAAAAAAAAATGTACACTATAGCCTCACTTTTGTTTTTAAAGTGAACAAAATAAAACCAACCATATAAGAAACTTGGCAGGGATGCTAGAAACATACATACCAAATTGTTAACTTGGTAGTGTGGCCATCTCAGGTTGTAGTGATTTCTGTTTGTTTTTTGTTTTCCTCACCTGTATCTTCTCAATTATCCCAAAAGAACTTGTTGTTTCTTTAATAATGCGTTTTTTAGCTAAAAATAAAAAATTAAGAATTGCCAATCATAGTTTTTCTTGGAACACTAATACTAAAATAATCTGGGAGTATCTGATAAGAATTCAGTAAATATATGTAAAATGAATCACAGAATGATTGAACTGCAGATTCCTAGATCTGCGGTATTATTGACGCTTTTACCTTCATAATTGTATCCAAGGATAAGTGCTAGTTTAGATATCTCAGAAGAAAAATGATGCATTGAACTGTCTGCCAGAATCTAAGAAACAGCTTTAACTAACTGAATGTTGGCTGTGGAATGACAGATCCAGCAGGACTGAGGCCCACCACAGAAGCAGCCAGGCAACAATGCTATATTTCACAGTAAGCAGGATCTGAAATAAAAGTGTCCTTTGTGCTTGTCTGAGATGGAGGGGTGGGACTTAAGCAATTTAAGTTATTTCCCTTAATGGAAATTGAGGCAGCCGCTGATCCTGCTGTCACATGACAAGTACTTATTTGGTTTTTGGTAATTTGGAGAGCAGCTCTGGACAAATGATTTTTCTGCAAAAAGAGTCAGCTGTGTTCTGGCCAGCTAGCAAATGCCTGGGCATACTAACCTCCCTACCTAATCTACCTATCCTAATCTACCATGTTCTTTTTTTTTTTTTTTTTTTTAGTTAGTTTTTATTAACATGTAATGTATTATTTGCCCCAGGGTGCAGGTCAGTGAATCATCAGGCTTACACACTTCACAGCACTCACCATAGCACATACCCTCCCCAGTGTCCATAACCCAGCCACCCTCTCCACAGCACACCCCCCCGTCCCCGCCCCAGCAACTCTCTGTTTTGTGAGATTGAGTCTCTTACTCTACCATGTTCTAATCCAAGGATAGCTTCAGCAATTCGCCTTTTTATTGGTATTTGTGGCTATTAATAAGCATCTGAATATTTGCAAATGTATTTTCTAATCGTTTTTATCATTATCATCAACCCTCCACTCAGCTGTAAGGTGTTTTATAATGTGGATAGACTACTTTCCTCTGACAGGTGAGTCAGCATTAGCTTTATTGTTACCAGATTAAATTGCAGTGTAAAGAAATAATCTGGAGTGAAGGCAGCTGAGAGCAGGGTTCCTTTGGTCCGCAGACTTTTCATGAGTCTGCTCTCTGGATATTCACTGATGCCCCCTCATTACGCCAAGCTATTTCACAAGCTGTTGCCTCTGCCTGCAGTGCCGTTCTTTCATTCTGGCACCTGACGAACACGATGAGCTAAACACTCATCTCCTCCATGATATCCACTTGATGTCCTTGCCACCTTGTCTTCTCTGTGCTTCCTTAGCCCACTGGTGCTTTTCACTAGAATGTGATTTTTGCTTTTTTAAATGGCATGCGGCTTCTTAATTAACTTTATTAATTTGTACTTATATTAAAAAAAAAAAGTAGAGCTGCACCATTCAGTGTGGTAGCCACAACCACATGTCGTTAAGTTATAATCAATTAAAACTAAATAAAATTTAAATTTTAATGCCTTAGAACGTTTCATGTGGTTGAGAGCCACACATGGTTAGCAGCTACTGTTTGGGACAGTGCAAATTTAGAACATTTCCATTGCAGAAATGTCTACTGGACAGCGTTCGTTTAGAACCCATAGAAGGGTTCATGTATTTTGAAAGCATTTCGTTAAATAGATTCACCTACTTCTTTTTTTCTATGGAAGGGTGTTCCAGTTGAAGAATTTTAAGCAACCTGAAATTCCCTGTGCTTTCTTTACATTTTTCTTTGGTTGTGGCACCCTCTAGTGTTTCAGTTTTGGTCTAGCTATGTTATCATGAAATAATCTATTTGGGATTTGAGTCCAAGAACATTGAAATGTTTTGAAAAATTTTGTGTATATGTGCATTTTTCTAGGGAAGAGGTCTGTAGTTTTCACACATGCTCAAAAGGATCCATAATCCAAAAAAGATCAAGAACTACTCTTGGATAGAGGTCCTTCCTTAGATGGCCAAACTTTATTTTTTAAGATTTTGTTTTTAAGTGATCTCCATATCCAGTGTAGGGCTCAAACCCACAACCCCAAATTCAAGATTCACTGTGTTCTACCAGTTGAGCCAGCCGGGTGCACTTGGCCAGAACCTTTTAGTTTGTGATCTGTGAGCATTTATTTCTCCCAATATAAAAGTAAATAATGGGAACCACTGGTTAGCTCAGTTGGTTAAGCCTCTGACTCTTGATCTCTGCTCAGATCTTGATCTCAGGGTCATGAGTTGAAGCCCCGCATTGGAGCCCTACCTAAAAAACACAAAGTTGAAGCACAGTGTGGAGCCCTCCGTAAACAAAACAAAACAAAACAAAACAAAAACCCCAAAAAACAAAACTCAACAACAAAAAAATTAATAAAATAAATCCTGTAACATTCCTTCTGACATTTCTATGCTTTGCTTGTGTTTCTGTGTGGAATTATGATAATAATAGGTAGCAGTTATGTAGTACTTACAATATTCTATGTCTCATTTTAAGCATTGTACATATTTACTTATTGGATCCTCAGTAATTCTATTAAGTACGTTCTGTTATTTTTGCCATGTGAGAGATGATGAAACTAAGGCACAGAAGTCAAGTGAAACTTCTCTAAGGTGCTAGTGAATGGCAGGGCAAAGACACAAATCCAAAAATACTTCAGCTTTAGACTCTGTACTCTTAACCACCTTGCTGTAGAAGTGAGGTTAAGCCTTAAAGCAGGATGGAGAGAAGACTTTGCATACCCTTGTACACATTGTGTCCAGTTATTTAATAAAAATATATGTAATAAAAAATAGAGGTGCCTGGCTGGCTCAGTCAGTACAGCCTGTGACTCTTGATCTCAGTGTCGTGAGTTCAAGACTCACATTGGTCGTGGAGCCTACTTTTTTAAAGAAAAGATAATAACTAAATAGCTGCAAGCAACTCTGGAAATTATACTTAGTACTCAGTGTTGATTTTTAGACTATAGTCTGTCAAAAACTTCGAGTGGTAGATGAAGGTCAAAACTGCCCTTGCTACCACATTTTCTTTGATTGGTCCAAACACCTGATTTAGTCTATTCATTGAATAATATGACAGGTTGTTTTGTGTCACTATTATTTCTATAAAAAGACATTTATTATAGTTGATTCTGAGATTTCTGGAATGTTAGACTTATTACATATCTTACTTAAAGGATAAGTAAGATAGGGGCACCTGGCTGGCTTAGTCTATAGAGCATTTGCCCCTTGATCTCAGGGTCCTCAGTTCAAGTCCCACATTGGGCATAGAGCTTACTAAACATTTTTTAAAAAAGAAAAAAAGTAGGTAAGATACACTTAAATAGATAAAAGCTTGTATTTATGTTTCCTACCTCCCTTTCTCTCTGTACCCTCTTCTTACTTGTAAGCATCCCGTTTCTCTCTTCATGGGTCATATTACAATCTCTAACCTAGCCTTTTTTTTTTAAGATTTTTATTTATTTATTTGACAGAGAGAGAGAGACAATGAGAAAGGGAACACAAGCAGGGGGAGTGGGAGAGAGAGAGCTGAGCAGAGGCTCTCCGCTGAGCAGAGAGCCTGATGTGGGGCTCAATCCCAAAACCCTGGGATCATGACCTGAGCTGAGGGCAGATGCTTAACAACTGAGCCACCCAGGTGCCCCAACCTAGCATTTTATTAATGATTCATCAGACTCAAGAATTTTATTTCAACTTCTATCAGTGTATGGAAATAGAAACCCTGGTGGTGGACTTGCAAAATAAATGTCCTTAGAATCTACATTATCCACAGTATAAAATATCAGTACATTTTATTATATTGACTTGTAAAAGTCATTATAAAGTTTTGCTGCTTACCAGCACCCTATAAGTTATTTCTGATGAGGGTACATATTTTCTTCCCTTTGTATCAGTAAAGGCTTAGTAAACCATGGCAAGTATTTCAGAGAATTTTGTTCTGGGAATGGGTTACACAGATGTTGGAAGACTGAAGGGGCAAAAAGCAGACAGCACAGTAATCTGGATACTAATAATTATGAGAAGCAGCCATCAGGAGCTCAGAGGAGCCCCACACAGCTGGTAACTGACTCTCTGGGTGAGATGCCAGGCAGTCGGTGCTCAACCACCAGAGAAGAAGGGGTACAGCTGGAGTTGGGAGAAGGGGTTTTCCTCTTTGCTGGAGCAGCATTGATAGGAATGAGAACATCAAGGAAATCCCTTCTCCCTCTCTCCTCTCAATTTATGCTATTGCCTCCCCTCAGTAAAACCCAATGGGAACTGGCACGCAAATCTGGTATAGGTTGACTGACCCAGCTCAGAGCTGGGTAGAGAGCACTTAAGAACAAGTGTAGAAGAGAGGACTTGGAAGTGAGAGACAAGAGATGAATAGCCAGGACACCCTTACGGGGAAATGACAGAAACTAATGCCTGGATTTAGCTTTAGTAATTAAAATATGCAAACCAATTACCCCCAAACCTTTATTAAAGAGCAAATTATAATAGCCACTATTCATAAAGCCTTGATGGAACCAAGCCCTACCTTCAATGAGCTTACAGCATTGTTTTCACAGTACTGTGGATACTCATCCTTAAGTCATTGTGACGCTGTGTGGCTAAGCTTTTTCTCACATATTCTATAAACGCTATTATTAACTGGATTCTTGGGTTGTTGTTAATAGTAATGAATATTTACAAATTTTATCAACATCAGAATGAAAAATACAGATACATACAAAAATGCATGCAATACATAAATGCAGTCATAAAACATTTTGTCACTTTCAGATGCCCCAAATTAGGAAGTTGGTCTTACACAAGGCAAGACGATTTCTAAACTTGAACTGTGTGGTTCTCTTGATTCTTAGCGTAAGATAGAAATTTGATTTTTCTAGTGACACTTTGTTCTAGTACATCACTTAAATATTTAAAAGGCTCATTTTGGGGGCGCCTGGGTGGCTCAGTGGGTTAAAGCCTCTGCTTTCAGCTCCGGTCATGATCCCAAGGTCCTGGGATCCCAGGGTCCAGGAGCCCACATAAGGCTCTCTGCTCAGTGGGGAGCCTGCTTCCTCCTCTTTTTCCTCTCTGCTTGCCTCTCTGCCTACTTGTAATCTCTGTCTGTCAAATAAATAAAATCTTAAAAAATAAAATAAAAGTCTCATTTTGGAAGAGAATATTGTAGTTACTTGTTTTTGAAGTCTTTTTTGTAGAAGTCAAAGTATACACTCATAAGATAAAAAATCAAGTAGAAGGATTTATAATAAAAATCAGTGGGCGGGGATGCCTGGGTGGCTCAGTTGGTTAAGCAGCTGCCTTCAGCTCAGGTCATGATCCCAGCGTCCTGGGATCGAGTCCCACATCGGGCTCCTTGCTCGGCAGGGAGCCTGCTTCTCCCTCTGCCTGCCTCTCTGTCTCCCTATGCTTGCTCTCTCTCTCTCTGACAAATAAATAAATAAAATCTTAAAAAAAAAAAATCAGTGGGCTTTTCCACTACCCCCTCTTCCCTACCCCCAGTCCTACTTTTCAGAGACAGTTAACTGTTTTGTTTATAGTTTAATTGTTTTATTTATGGTATTATCAAACAATAATTCCTCCATAACTCTGAATAATAATTTATCAAACGTGGGCCTTTTTTACTTTCTTCTGTGTAAGGATTACCTCACAGCATTTTCTCCATTCTCCTCTTTTTGGTTACATTGTCCTACTGAGTTCTTCCATCAGCCTTTGATAGTGTCTCCTGACTCCCTCACTTCGTGAAGATAGGATGTCAGTGCTCCTAGCTGGTCCTCCACTTCCCTACCCCTTCTCCCACTTCTTATTTCTCTGCTTTATCCCTGCTTTCACCTTGTCGAGGTTCATAACCTTTATATTCTATTTTTTACTGTATTTAATTTTCTGTATTTTTAGCTATATTTAATTTTCTGTTTTGTGGAAAACAATAAACTGCCTACCGTGGCTTTACACCACCACCACCCTCCCTCCCGCCTTTGGAGAGCCCAGTGGTGTGGGAGGATATTTTTTTCAAGTCCAATATCACTCGTGGACTGTTTGCAAGAGTATTCCTAGGAAGGTCAAATGGATTCTTCTTGTCTTAAGCTCCATTTATTACTCAGAATTAAGCTACATTTTACCCTTGCTTCTATTTTCACCTTGACTTTCTTGTGCAGTTTTTTTCTTCCTGCTGTGTTGAGATTTTGATCCATTACTCTGCATTCCCCCAAGAATCAAATCCTGTCCTTAACTTTAGGCTTTTTTGAGAGAAGTTCTTCTGTAGAGTGAAATTTCTATCATAGTTACAAAGTTTAGATTCTGGACATGTCTGGGAGTATATTTGAGCCTCTTGGTTTTCCTGTCCCTGGTTTGGACCATAGACACAGTCTTGCTTTGAGACTTTCCCTTAGGCAGTTCTTTCCGTTTTTCTTTTGCTATGATAATGCTATTGATTAGTCTAGTGCTCGCCTTTACATTTAGTTATACCTTGATTAGATTTCCCGGCCTGTTCTTCCTACTTTGATTTTTAAAATACTCTACACTTAATCTTGTCCATTATGTGTGGATTAGATTAAATTGAACTCTGTTGGACATGTCACCCAAATTCCAGTAGCTTCCTAGGAATTATTGACTGGAGCTGCCAGGGTGCTGGGAGACAGGCAAATCCGCGTTTTGTGCCCTCTTCATTATTACCTTTCATAAAAAAGGTAACGAAGGTAATATTACCCACCAGTAAGCACAGATACTGGCCCAGAATGGCCGGAGCAGGAACTCATCTGTACCAAACTGCCCCTCCCTGACCCATGATAGTTTATATAATAAAGACAAATCTATAGATAAAAGGCATGTTGTGCCTCCTCCTGCACCCAGCCATGATGATCCAGGCTAAGAACTTATTAAATGCTGTGCTGTTGCTTTGGGGGAATGAATTTCTTGCATGGAGTGTTGACTAATCTACTGAACATCACTTGCTCTAGCCTTTTCATTTGGATGCGGTATTTAGAGTGACAGGTGGCTTTCACCTTGCTTCTCACATCTGTTTGGAGGAGTCACTGTTGGCTCCACTTGCTGGCTCTACATTTGTGCACTGTCATGAAATTATACTAGAGTTGTGGGTGCTCTATAGTCTCCTTTTTTATGCAGGAGAACAGTATCTTAGTTGTCGGAGTTAATGTAGTAAAGAACGGCTTATTAGATGCCTGGCTCAAAACCTTCTGCACACAATTAAGAAAACCATATTCTTATTGCTGGTTGCCAGATCTAAAGATGGAGAAATTGAGGCCCAGTCCTTGCAAGATAATGAATGAAAAAGGATAGGACCATAAAGACCTAGGAATTCTGGCATCATCATCATCATCATCATCATCATCATTAATATTGAGCATTTATGTGCCAGGCACTGTGTTTATTGCTTTATCTGGATGATCTCATTTAATCCCCCTATCCTTTGCATACAGGTACTATCATTTTCTTTTCACTTAAAAACAAATGTTGAAATTGAGACTTAGAGGTTAAGTAACTTGTCCCAGACATCCTGGATATCTGATAATAGTCTGTGCTGTTTTTAAAAATTGTTGCTGACTAATATGTTTTCAGTTAGTAGCAGTTCCTATCAGTTTTTCTGTCCACCAACTGACTGCTTGTGGATGAAAGAAAGCTAAAATGCTTTACTAGAAACGAGTGGGTGAGTGCTTATGAAGATCTCTAGCAGTATGTGTATGCCAATCACATCTGGCTTTAAACAACCTATTTTATGTATTATTTTATGAAAACATTGAAGGCATCATTTACAAGTATCCCACTCTGGTTCAAAGAAGTCTGAAATATGGGGCGCCTGGGTGGCTCAGTGGGTTGGTCCTCTGCCTTCAGCTCAGGTCATGATCTCAGGGTCCTGGGATTGAGCCCCCCCATGGGGCTCTCTGCTCAGCAGGGAGCCTGCTTCCCCCTCTCTCTCTGCCAGACTCTTTGCCTGCTTGTGGTCTCTCTCTCTCTCTCTCTCTCTCTGTCAAATAAATAAAATCTTTAAAAAAACAAAACAAAACAAAAAAACCCCAAACCACGAAGAAGTCTGAAATACCTTTGCCTTTGCTTTGTACAGAGTACAGAATAAAAGTAGTTAGAGAGGCTGAAGGGTGGGATGGGGACAGAGGTAGGAAGAGATGAGGCACTGGGCACAAATGACAAGGCCTGTGAAACCTATTGATTTCCGCCGCGAACCGCATTCAGCAGGAAAGAATGGAAATGCATTATACCAAGTGCATAGCCCACAAATCCCTTTGAAAAGCAGTTAGATGCCATCTAATCCCAAATCATTTAAAAACAATTTTGAAGTACCCAGAATTTTAAAATGCCCTAAGTAGTTTGTCTCTTACACTAGAAGAACAGTGAAATGGATGGAAAAACAGTATTTTCATGGTGTTTTCCTCTCATATATTATGTTTAATTGTGCAACTTAAATAGTGTGTTAAAATTGCACTTTAGATATGTACAAATCTGGGGGGTAGGATATAGTCCTTTGAATATTCTGAAACACACCAAACATAGGGTATGGAGGAAACCTTACCAGATACCTTTCTTTAAAAAAAAAAAAAAGACAAAAAGAAAAAATTTATTTTGATATAATTTTAGACTTCTAGAAAAGTTACAAAAATAGTGTAAAGAACTCTCATTACCCACATTTCCCAGATATTAACGTTTTACCGTGTTTTCCTTATCTTTTTCCTCTTTTATTTTATTATTATTTCTTTAAAGATTTTATTTATTTATTTGACAGAGATCACAAGTAGGCGGGGGGGG
>ML111400.1:32448-61448 GCA_003697995.1 Taxidea taxus jeffersonii | reverse complement strand
GGGGTGGGAAGCAGGCTCCCTGCGAGCAGAGAGCCCGATGCAGGGCTCTATCCCAGGACCCTGAGATCATGACCTGAGATGAAGGCAGAGGCTTTAACCCACTGAGCCACCCAGGCGCCCCTTTTTCCTCTTTTAAATAATATTTTACCAGGTGCATCTTCCAAAGCTCCATTTGAGGAAATCATCATGAAAGTATTACACCACAGAGAGATACAGGTCTGGGGAGATGACCTCAAGCAGAAAAGAAGGTGTGGAAGAGGGGTGGGGGCGTCAAATGATGTTGAGTGATTCCTAATCTTTTTGGATTTGAGGCATTATGCGGTTTTTTATTTTGTAATTAAAGTGAATTTTATTTTGAAATACAAAATACTTCCTGAGGTAACTGAATAGTCCCAACGTTAAGAGCCCGAGTTAGAAGGATGAGTTGTGAAATGTGTAGTGGTGTGAGAATGAGAAGAGGTAATTGAATTAAGGTAGAGGGGAAAAAAAAAATTGGAAACAGCACAAGAATATAAAACAGAAATCAGGTGCCTCCAAAAGGTGAAAATTTGTCATTTACAGAAAACCAGGGGGCAGCTGGGTGGCTTAGTGGGTTAAGCCTCTGCCTTCTGCTCAGGTCATGATCTCAGGGTCCTGGGATTGAGCTCCTGCATGGGGCTCTCTGCTCAGCAGGGAGCCTGCTTCCCAACCCTCCCTCTCTGCCTACTTCTCTGCTTACTTGTGATCTCCGTCTGTCAAAAAAAAAAAAAAAAAAAAAAAAAAAACTAGTTTACCTGAAGAAAAAGACAACAGGATGGGGCTTAAAGCAGTCTAGCAGTCTAACTCAGGGGTGGTGGGGGGGTGGGGATAGGGATCCAGGGGGGGAAAAAAGAAAGAAAGGAGTCACTCAGAGAAACTCAGAGAAAGGATTTTAGAAGTTTTCAAAGAAGGAAGAGAGTTTTACAATAGAGGAAAATAAAAATGCGAGAAGAATTTTGCATGAATAGATAATTATGTTCTTTTTACTTGTAGCCATAAGGGTTATATCTAGAGGGCTGCCTTTTTTTTTTTTAATTGGTTAACTCCAGATATGCAAAGCTGTATTCTGTTGCACGCTGATTGAACTCTAGACTGGGCATAAGGGTTGTGTTATACAGGTAGAGATTGTTAGTGCGCAAGTTAAACACTCAGCTTGTCCGTGTGCGTCAAAATTTAAAATACATGTACTCTTTTTTGTTTGTTTGTTTAAATTTTATTTATTTATTTTGACAGAGAGAGATCATAAGTAGGCAGAGGGGCAGGCAGAGAGAGAAGGGGAAGCAGGCTCCCCGCCGAGCAGAGAGCCTGATGTGGGGCTTGATCCCAGGACCCTGAGGCCATGACCTGAGCTGAAGACAGAGGCTTTAACCCACTGAGCCACCCTGGAGCCACCAAAAATACATATACTCTTGACAGGAATTTAACCTTTAAGAATTTAGTTTTGGATTTTTTTTTTAAGATTTTATTCATTTACCCGACAGAGAGAGATCACAAGTAGGCAGAGAGGCAAAAAGAGAGAGGGGGGAAGCAGGCTCCCTGCTGAGCAGAGAGCCCAATGCCGGGCTCGATCCCAGGACCCCGGGACCATGACCTGAGCTGAAGGCAGAGGCTTTAACCCACTGAGCCACCCAGGCGCCCCAAGAATTTAGTTTTTTAAATTATAACATTTTTTAAATTTTAATTCCAGTATAATTAACATGCAGTGTTGTATTAGTTTGGAGTTTACAGTATAGTGATCCAGCAATTCTGTACATTACTCTGTGACTCTTAATCCCTTTCGTGTATTCCCCCCAACACCACCCCTCCCAACCATGTGTTTGTTCTCTGTAGGTAAGAGTCTGTTTCTTGGTTTGTCTTTTTTTTTTTTCATTTGTTCATTTGTTTTGTTTTTTAAATTTCACATATGAGTGAAATCATATGATGTGTGTCTTTCTCTGACTGACTTATTTCACAGAGTATTATACTCTATTTTTTAAAAATCAATATGCAAAGTTTTTTAAAAGATAATAAGGGCTAGTTTTATGATTCTGCTCTATGATAGTTATTTATTCTTTGGACAATAGTTACCACTGGTGTCAAGGATGATTTTTTTTTAATTGTGGGGAAATGTACATAACATAAAATATACCATCTTTGCCATTTTAAAAAAATATTTATTTATTTAGGGGCGCCTCGGTGGCTCAGTGGGTTAAAGCTGCTGCCTTCGGCTCGGGTCATGATCCCAGGGTCGTGGGATCGAGCCCCGCATCGGGCTCTCTGCTCTGCGGACAGCCTGCTTCGTCCTCTCTCTCTGCCTTTCTGCCTACTTGTGATCTCTGTCGGATAAATAAATAAAATCTTTAAAAATATATATTTATTTATTTATTTATTTATTAGAGACAGAGCACGTGTATGTGTGAATAGGTGGAGGGGCAGGGAGAGGGAGAGAAACAGACTCCCTACTGAGTGTGGAGCCTGACATGGGGTTCGATTCTATGGCCCTGATCATGGCCTGAGCCAAAATCAAAAGTTGGACGCCTGGGTACCTGGGTGGCTCAGTCGGTTAAGTTTTCGACTTTGGCTCAGGTCATGATCTCAGGGTCCTGGGATTGAGACTGGAGTGGGGCTTCATGCTCAGCAGGGAGTCGGCTTGTCTTTCTCTCCCTCTGCTCCTCACCCAACTCACTCCCTCTCTCTCTCAAATAAATAAAATCTTTGGAAAAAAAATTTCCTCTTAAAAAAAAAAAAGATTCTCTCTCTCTCTCTCTCTCTGAAGATAATGAGAAGACAGGCCAGACTGGGAGAAAATACTTGTAAAAGTCAGAGACACAAAGAACTCTTAACACTAAACAATAAGAAAATGAACAACCTGATTAAAAAATGGCAAAAGACCTGAACAGACACCTTACCAAAAAGTTAAATAGGTCACGTATAAGCATGTGAAAAGATGTTCAATCATATCACTAGGGAATTGCAAACTAAAACAATGAGATAATACTACACATCTATTAGAATGGCTAAAATTCAAAACACCAACACCACCAAATGGTGATAAGGGTATGGAGCAACAGGAATGTTCATTTATTAATGGTGGGAATGTAAAATGGTATCGCCACTTTGGAAGACAGTTTGGAAATTTATTACAAAACTAAATATATTCTTCCTACACAATCCAGCCATTGTGCACCTTGGCATTTACCAAAGAAATTAAAAATATCTGTCTACTAAAAAACCTGCATATTATGGCATATTCATAATTGCTAAAACTTGTAAGTAGCCAAAATATCCTTCAGTAGGTGAATGGATAAATAAACTATGGAACATCAGATAATGGAATATAATTCAGCACTGCAAAGAAACGAGCTATCCGGCCATGAAAAGACATGGACAAACCTCAAATGCCTAGCTAAGTGAAAGAAGTCAACCTGAAAATGCTATGTAGTGTGTGATGGCAGTGATATGAAGTTCTAGAAAAGGCAGAACTATGGAGATGGTAAAAGAATCAGTGGTTGCCAGGGATCATGGGGAAGAAGAATCCATAAGTGGAGCACAAATTTTGTAGGGCAGTGAGACTACTGTGTGGGACACCATAATGGTGGAAAATGTCATTATATGTTTGTCTAAACCCATAGAATGTAAAACACAAAGAGAACCATAATGTGAATTATGGGATGATAATGTTATGGCAGTGTAAGCTCACCCATTGAAAAATGCACAACTCTGATATGGGGGTTGTTGATACTGGGGGTGGCCATGCCAGTGTGGGGGTGGGAGAGGTACATGGGAAAACTATACCTTCCCCTCAATTTGTCAATACCTCAGTAAAGGCTTTAAAAAAAAATTCTGACACGTGGTACAGCATGGATAAACATCGAGGATACCCTGCTAAGGGAAACAAATCAGAACAAATACAGTATAATTCCACTTATATGAGGTTTCTACAGTAGTCAGATTCATAGACACAAACAGTAGAAGGGTGGTTGCAGGGGGCTGGGAAGGAAGGGAAACTGAGGGATTGCCTCACAGGTACAGAGCTTCAGTTTTGCAAGTCGAAAAGAGTTCTGGGGATTATACAATATGAATATACTTAACACTACTGAACTATACACTTAGAAATTATTAAGGGGCGCCTGGATGGCTCAGTCAGTTGGGTGTCCCACTTTTTTTTTTAAGATTTTATTTATTTGAGAGAAAGCGCGCAAGAGCATGAGTTGGGGAAGGGACAGAGAGAGAGGGAGTATGTTTACTATTGTGTTTACTAATCTGGGTCTTTTGCCTCTCCATATAAGCTTTTGTTTTTTTGTTTGTTTTTTAATTTGTTAGAGAGAGAACATAAGCAGGGAGAGTGAGAAAGGGAGAAGCAGGCTCCCCGCTGAGCAGAGAGCCCAATGTGGGACTCCTTTCCAGGACCCTGGGATCATGACCTGAGCCGAAGGCAGACGCTTAACGGACTGAGCCACCCAGGTGCCCCACCATATAAACTTTAAATCAGTTTGTTGATGTCTATAAAATAACTTGCTGGGATTTCATTGAATCTGTGGATCAAATTAGGACATCTTGACAATATTGAGTCTTCCTATCCATGAACATGGAATCTGTTTCTATTATTTAGCTCTTCTTTGATTTCCTTCATTAGAGTTTTGTAGTTTTCTTTATATAGGTCTTGTCCATATTCTGTTAGATTTATACCTAAGTATCCTGGGGTTTTTTGCTTGCTAATGGAAATGGCATTGTGTTTTAAATTTAAATTCTATTTGCTGGTATAAAGCAGTTGACTTTTGTATATGAACTTTGTATCCTGCAACATTGCTCTAACTCGTTTACTAGTTTCAGGAGGTTTCTTGATTCTTTTGGATTTCCTGTGTATATATAATCATGTCATCTTGAACAAACACAGGGGTTTTTTTTCTTCCCAATCAGTGTACCATTTGTTTCTGTTTCTTGTCTTACTGGACTAGCTAGGACTTCTAGTACATTGTGGAAAGGAGTGGTGAGAGGGACCATCCTTGCCTTATTTCTGACTTAGCAGGAAAGCTTCTAGTTTCTTGACATTAAATATTATGCTAGATGTAGATTTTTTTTTTTTTTTAAAGAGAGAAAGAGAGATGGAACATGAGCAGGGGAGGGGCAGAGGGAGAGAGTCTTGAGCAGACTCCCTGCTGAGCGTGGAGCCTGCCACAGGGCTTGATCTCATCACCCTGAGATCACGTCTGAGCCGAAATGAAGAGTCAGATGCTTAACCAACTGAGCCACCCAGGTGCTCCAATTTTTTATAGATACTTAAAAATTGAGGCAAGTAAGTTATTCTCTTCTAAGTTTATATTCCTTTTTTTTTTTTTAATATTTTATTCATTTATTAGAGAGGGAGAGAGCACAAGCCAAGGCAGAGGGAGAAGCAGGCTCCCTGCTAAATGTGGTGCTTGATCCCAGGACCCTGGGATCATGACCTGGGGTGGATGCTTAACTAACTGAGCCACACAGGTACCCCTGTATTCCTTCTTTTTAAAGGCTGAATACTATTTTATTGTATATATATCCACATTTTGTTTACCCATTAATCCATTAGAAGATAGTTGGGTTGCTTCCACCTTCTTGGCTGTTGTGAATAATTCTGCTATGAACATGGGTGTACAAGTAGCCCTTTGAGACCCTGCTTTCAGTTTTTCTAGGTATAATTGCTGGATCATATGGTAATATTTTCATTTCATTGAGTTTATTGAATATCATATGCAAAATTTTATATACAGGGATATTCATTGCATTGATATTTATAATAGTGAAAATTTGGAAGCAGCCTTGCTACTTATCAGTACGTGATTGGTTAGATAATTACAGTACATCCATACAGTGAGGTATACTGCATCTGTTTAGAAAGGTCTATGTGTTTTGACAGGTCAGAATATCTAGATAGATTAAAATATGAAAAAAAATTAAAAAATGCTATGTGTAATATGAACCTTTAAAAAAAGATTTATTTATTTATGAGAGAGAGAATGGGAAGGATGAGGGGCAGACGGAAAGGGAGAAGTAGATTCCCCACTGAGCTGGGAGCCTGATGTGGGGCTCAATCCCAGGACCCTGAGGTTGTGATCCAAGCCAAAGGCAGTTGCTTAACCGAATGGGCCACCCAGGCGCCCTGTAAATGAACCTGTTTTTATTTAAAATTATATATATTATATGTATGTATATATGTATGTATGTATGTATGCTTCAAAAATTTTTTTAAGGATAGCACTTCTGTAGGCTGAGGGGGATGAGGGGATAGGTTATATGTGCAGTAGAAGAGCAGACCTTTATCTTACTGCATTACAAGTTACTGCATCATAGCAGGGTTTATAAGAGGCACAGTTTTTTATAAGCAGAAAAACCAATTTAAGTGATTGTATTTTTGGAAAAAGTAGAGCTGACTTCTGTTTGTCTACGAATACAAAGAAAATATTATGTGTTTCATTTACTTACCATGTGTTTTTATGTCTACAACACACATCACTGGGATCTTTAAAGTATCTTTTTATTATTATACATGATATGAAGGATATATGTATGGTCTTGTGGCCTGACATATAAAACTAGCACAGTGACTTTCTATCAGAATGGTTTTACATAACGAAAATGTTCTACTGTTTTTGGATCATACTTGAATGGTGCTTTCCATTTCCTGTGACTTGGTGTGGTGTGGTATGTGGTGAAATCATAGGCTTCCTCTGCTCCTGAGGAAAATATTGCTTAGTTTAATTAAGCATTGTGTTACACTGCACACTGAATTCTGTTCTTTGCCTTTTCTTACAGTAGATCTTCATGGAGGAGCACGGAGTGACCCAAACCGAACACATGGCTACCATAGAAGCCCATGCAGTCGCCCAGCAGGTACAGCAGGTCCATGTGGCCACCTACACTGAGCACAGTATGCTGAGTGCTGATGAAGACTCACCTTCTTCTCCTGAGGACACCTCTTACGATGATTCAGACATACTCAACTCCACAGCGGCTGATGAGGTAACAGCCCATCTAGCTGCTGCAGGTAATGCTGTTTGGATTGGAAGCTCTTCATTTTTTTGCTTAACCTCTGGTTTTGTGCATATCTGCAAGGACTTCAGTTGCACACATTCTCATATATATTTCATATCACATTTTCATGATTTTTTTAAGCCTTGCATTTATAGCTTATGCCTATATTCTACTGAGACTTAAGATCTAGAGTGACATACTATTAATGATATGACTTTGGTTTTGTTTTTTCATCCATTCCAACAATCTTTTGACTTCTTACTAAAACATTTAGTCCACTTACATTAAATGTAACTACTGGTATATTTAGATTTAAATTTATCGTGTTTACTGCATGCTTTCTCTTCATCCCACTTACTCTGTGATTACTTTTCCTTTGTGTTTTGAAGGGACTGAAAAGTTTATTTTTTTTTCTTGTTAGTTTGAAAGATATACACTTTTCCTATTAGTTTTACCCCTAGAAATTATAATACATCCTTAACTTATTTCAAAGTTTTCTGTAATTGGTACTTTTATCCTTTTACGGTATAATGCAAGTTTCTTAGAACACTTGAATTTTATTCTACTTCTGATCTATATGCTATTGTTATTCTGTGTATTATTTCTTCATGTATTTCAAGCCATACAAGACATTATTTTTGTTTTATTTACTTAGTGTTCATTTTTTCCTTCATATCCAACTTGCCTTCTGAGAATTTTTCTTCTGTCTAAAGATAACATTTAGTATTTCCTTGAGCATGGATGTCTCTCCGTTTTTCATTGTCGGAGAATGTTTTTATTTAACCTTTAGTCTCAAAAGGTGTTCTCACTGGGTATAGAATTTTAGGTTGGCACTTATTTTTTCTCCCTCACATTGAAGATACCATTCCCACTGTCCTCTCGTTTCCATCCTTGCTTTTCAGAATTCAGCTGTTTCATTCTAATAGCTGCTCCTTTGAAGGTTATCTCCCACATAGGTCCCTCCTCCAACTGTTCTTAAGATTTTCTCTGTCTTCAGCTTTTTGTTTTTTTTGTCTGTGTGTGTGTGTTCTGGTTTTGTGATATAGCTGGTTTGGGGCTTCTCATTTATTCTGTTTAGGATTCTTTAAACATCTTGAATCTGTGGATTGATGTCTTCCATCAGTTCTGGAACATCTTAGTCACTAGATTTTGTTTTAAAAAAAGGTTTTATTTATTTACTTGAGAGAGAGAGTGAACACAAGCAGGGGTGGGAGGGGTGGGAAGGGCAGAGGGAGAAGGAGAAGCAGGCTTTCCATGCAGGGAGTCCAGTATAGGGCTTAATCCCAGGACCCTGGCATCATGACCTGAGCTGAAGGTAGACCCTTAACCCATGAGCCACCCAGGTTCCCCTTAGTTACTAGATTTTGCTTCTGCTTCATTCCATCTTTTTCTTCTGTGACTCCAATTAAATATGTTAGTTTTCCTCATTGAATCCTTTATGTCTCTTTTCCTATATTCTATATTACCATCAATTTGTCTCTTTATGCTTCACTGTATGTCGTTTCTTTAAACTCCCTTCCAGTTTACAACTGTGTCTGAGGTGATTTAAATCTGTCTACTGAGGTGCTAATTTTAGTAATAGTTAATAGTTTCATTTTTTAAAAGATTTTTATTTATTTATTTGACAGAGAGAGATCACAAGTAGGCAGAGAGGCAGGCAGAGAGAGAGGGGGAAGCAGGCTCCCTCCTGAGCAGAGAGCCCGGTGTGGGGCTTGATCCTAGGACCCTGAGATCATGACCTGAGCTGAAGGTAGAGGCGTAACCCACTGAGTCCCCCAGGTGCCCCCGTAGTTGTTTTGGTTTTGTTTTTTGTTTTTTGTTTTTTTAGAATTTCTAGTATTTTTTTCCCTCCTAAATCTGTACTATTATCATTTCCAGTTGTAGTAGGAAAAAAAAGTTTTTTTAATCTCTGTGAGTGAAGTAAGCATCATGATTTTACAATAAATTTGATAATTCTGCTTTCTGAAGTGCCATTGGGTCTTTTTCTGTTACATGTTGTTAGTGCTGTTTCTTATTTATGTTCGTTTTTCTCTTCATATATTGGTTATATTTAAATGAATGGTGGATGGTGTGTTTGGAAATTTATTTTTAGAAATAATTTGGGGTCTAGAATAGTATTATTGTCTTCTAGAGAGGATTTTTGTTTGCTTCTGCCAGATGCCTAAGGACACTAGCAATCCTGGATTATCTTAATCCAATTTAAGGTTTGAGATTTTCTGGGCCACTAAATGTCTTAAAGCCGGGCTATATTTTGTACCATTCTCCTTACTATTTACGTTGTATACTTAGCACTATGTGGAAGACTCCATGTAAATCATTCCTGGGTGGGGTTAATATTGTATAAGGAACATTGATCTCAAAGATATTTAGGGAGAGTTGGGCAGTAAATAAATGATCAGGAATGGCCAAACTACTTCATTTTTTTTTTTTTTTTACTATGTACTGTATTTAAGGAGAAGAAGACAAATGTGATGAAAAACCACCTTATTACTCCCAGTTATTGTCCACTGTGTCTTTCTAGAATTGTAAATTTAAAATAAGACAGTGGTAGAACACATATGAGATATTTGTAAAATATATTTTTGAAACATTTATAGTTCCCAGAAGAGGGCATCCTAACATAATGAATGCAGATCAACCTCTTTCCTGGGAAGGAAGATGCTTTTGAGACACAGTTTTGCTGTATTACTGTACTGCATTGTCATAGTGTTAAAATTAGGAAAAGACTTTATTTTTTTTATTTTTTAAAGATTTTATTTATTTATTTGACAGACAGAGATCACAAGTAGGCAGAGAGGCAGGCAGAGAGAGAGGAGGAAGCAGGCTCCCTGCCGAGCAGAGAGCCCAATGCGGGGCTCGATCCCAGGACCCTGGGATCAAGACCCGAGCCAAAGGCAGAGGCTTTAACCTGAGCCACCCAGGCGCCCCTAGGAAAAGACTTTAATCTAACATTTTTACATGGCATATGTGGAAACTGAGGCCCAGCTGGTAGAAATGATTTACCCTTTAATCATTCAACAATTATTGAAGAATTACTGTATGCTCTGTATCACTGTATATAGATAGTATGAACAAGACAGGCAGGAGCTTGCTCCTGATGTAGCTCACAGACCAATGGTGGGAGAAGGGTACAAATGATAAAGTAAAATAATTTCAAAAAGCACTGAATACTCTGGAGGAAATAAGGTGAATGAAGAGGGAAGGGAAGGAGATTGCTGCTTTTTCTAATCCTATTCTCTTTTCTCCTTCCACTGAGGTAACTAAATTTGATCTTTATCATTCTCATGCACTTCTTTTATTTCTGCTATATACTTATGTATCAGTAAGCAATACTTAGCATTGTTTGGCATGTTTTAAATTTTATAAAAATGATAACACTCTAATTCTGTCTCTCTATAGCATTGTTTATCCCATTCAGTATTATTTTTTTGAGATTCATCCATGTTGATAATATGGCAGTATGCTTTTATTTTAAATGTTATTTGGAATTCCAGTCATTATCTGAACATGACAGATATTGGTATAGCACTTAGGCTGTTTATAAGTTTTTGCTATTACAGTAACTGCAAATGAAAATTATTCTATCTTTTCTTGTGCAAATTGTGGGAGTTTCTTTTGGTTTTCAAGCTCTTGACAGTTCCCATAGTGATACATTTTACATTGTGATCTGGGATAAATGAATGCACATATACTTGGAATAACAGGTTCTCATGGAGTAATATTTACCCTCTGACATGACGCACCCACTGATATGTTCTAGTATCTTTCACTTTATTCCATTTTATTAAAAAAAAACCAACAACAAACTACTCATGAACCACCAAAGAACAGAGACCTGCAGTTTGAAAACACTGCTGAAGGGTATAACCAGGAGGAGAAAGAGAGGAGGTTAACAATGGGTACATTTTCAACTTTACTAAATATTCCAAATGTCTTTCCAAGTCATTTTATTAATTTACATCCTCACAAACAGCATGCTAGAGGGCCTGTTGCTTCCAGTCCTCACCATATTTGGAATTGTCATTTTTTGTTTTTGCTAGTCTGATGAAATAGAATCTCATTGTCCATTTAATTTGCTCATCTCTGAGCTAGAGGTTCTAGCCAGTGCAGAAAGACAAAATAGAGTGTCATTTCAGACTATTGAAATGACTTTTTATTGACTATTGTTTTTCTTCTTTCGCATATTTCCTCTTTATGCCTTTGTCTAATCAGGTTGGTTGTCATTTTTTTTCTTGTTGTATGAGTTAATGATATATTTTTAATACTGTTTTTTTCTTGATAATATGCATTGCATTTATTAGTGTCTTTATCCAATTTATTGACTACTCCTTCCTTCAATTTTTTATTGTTTCTTTTTGTCCATAAAGGTTTAAATTTATATTATTGTGAAATATATCAGTCTTTTACCTTATTGCTTATCCTTTTGGAGTCCTTTTTTTTTTTTTAAGATTTTATTTATTTGACAGAGAGAGAGAGAGATCACAAGTAGGCAGAGAGGCAGGCATAGAGAGGGGGAAGCAGATTCCTTGCTGAGCAGAGAGCCTGATGTGGGGCTTGATCCTGGGACCCTGAGATCATGACCTGAGCCGAAGGCAGAGGCTTAACCTACGGAGACACCCAGGCACCCCTATCCTTTTGGAGTCTTATTTAAGGAATTCTTACCCCTGAGTTCATAAGTACTCTACAACAGTTTATTGTAGAAGTTCCAAAGTTCTTTGTTGTTTTAATTTAACTCTTTATTTCACCTGGAATAATATTTTTGTGTATATGATAGGGATCTAGCTTCATTATTTTTCCATACAATCATTTGTCCCAGTACCGTTAATAGCTCATCCTTTTCCTACCTCTGTCTTCTGACACAGGAAGGTGTTTGTGAACTCTTAATTCAGTGGCATTGGTTTGTTTGTCTATCCTTCAGCCGGTTTCATACTGTCTTAATGACTATAGCTTTATAGTAACCACTGATATTTAATAGGATGAGTGTACCTTTTAAAATTCTTAACAATTATTCTAGTGATTCTTGACCTTTTGCACATCTGTTTAAGTTTTAGGATCAGCTTATCAAGTTCCAGAAAACCCATCCTGGGACTTTTATTTGAATTGTATTGAGTTTATAAATTAACTAAGCACCTCTATTCATAATAGCCTAAAACTGGAAATTACCCAAATGTCTATCAATAGGATAATGGATAAACTGTGATTTATTTATATTCTGGAATATTACTCACCAGTAAAAGGAAGAAACTACTAACACAGACAGCAGTGTGGATGAATCTCAAGAACATTATTCTAAGTGAAAGAAACCTCACACAAAAAAAGAATATATACTGTATGATTCCATTTATTTGACGTTCTAGAATAGACAAGGCCAAAATAGGGTGAAAAAATCAGTATTGTAGGTCCTTTTGAGAGATTGGGCAAGAACTGACTGGGAGGAGACACGAGAGAACTTTCTATAGTGGTGGTATTGTTATATATCTTGATAGAGATTGGTTATCATTAGTGGCTACATTTTCAGAATGTATGGTATGCTTACACAAAATTGAATGTACACTTAAGATTTGTATATTGCATTATATGTAAATTTTACCTCAAAAGAAAAAATTGTAAAGAAATACTGAAATCTACCTAATGATATTCCTACTGAATATTTAGGCGAATTGTACTGCAGTTTACATGCACCAGAATAAGAAATGATATGGACTAGTGAGTGGGTAGAAAGATGGATAGGGTGCGTGGCTGGTTCACTAGAACATGTGACTCTTGATCTCAGAGTGGTGAGTTCAAGCCCCATGTTGGGTATAGAGATTATTTAAAAATTTTTTTTAAAAGTCTTAAATTAAAAAAAAAAGATGGATAGATACATGTGATAAAATGTTATGGTAGAGTGGTAGATACATAAATGTTCACTAAAAAATTCTTTCAACTTTGCTCTACATTTGAAAGTTTTAGTTATAAGATGTTGGACTCCTACAAATCAATAGAATAAAAACAAATAAGCTAATTAAAAAATGGACAAAGGACTTGCGTAGACATCTCCCTAAAGAAGACGTACAAATGGCCAAGAACCCTGTGAAAAAGATGTTCAAATTACTAATCGTCAGGGAGATATAAATCAAAACCACAGTGAGATGCTACCTGACCTTTAGGATGGCTCTTACGAAACAACAACAAAGGATAAATATTAGGATGTGAAGAAATCGGAATCCTTATATGCTATTGGTGGGAATATAAAATGGTGCAGCCTCTATGGAAAACAGTGTAAAGTTTCCTTAAAAAATTAAAAATAGAAGTATCCTATGCAATTCCACCTCTGGATACTTACTCAAAAGAATTGAAATCAGGATCTCGTAGAGTATTCACATTCCCATGTTCATTATTCACAAGAGCCAAAATGTGGAGCAACTCAAGTGTCCATTGACAGATGAGTGGATAAAGAAAATGTGGTGTATATAAAGAATGGACTATTATCTAGCCTTTAAAAAGAAGGAAATCCTGCCATATGCAACAACATGGATGAACCTTGAGGGTATTATGCTATGTAAAATAAGCCAGTTACAGAGAAGGACAGATACTGCATGATTCTACTTATATGGGGTATCTAGTCAAACTCCTAGAAACAGAGGTAGAGGGATAGTTGAGCCGGCGACTAGGGTGTGGAAATGAGAGTTGCTCTTCAACAGATATAAAGTTTCAATTATGCAAGATGAATAAGTTCTAGAGATCTTGCATACATCATTGTGCCTATCTTTAGCTGTTTGTACACTTAAAAAATTAATATGGTAGATCTCACATTAAGTGTTCTTATCACAGTTAAAAAAAATAAAATACTGGAGAAAATCTTTCAATGGGATTTTTTTTTCATCTACCAGCTGTTTATGATGGAAAGGTTAAAGATTTATTTATTTATTTATTTGACAGAGATCACAAGTAGGCAGAGAGGCAGGCAGAGAGAGAGGAAGGGAAGCAGGCTTCTTGCTAAGCAGAGAGCCTGATGTGGGGCTCGATCCCAGGACCCTGGGATCGTGACCTGAGCCGAAGGCAGAGGCTTTAACCCACTGAGCCACCCAGGCGCCCCAAGCCAGACTGACTTTTATTAACATTTTTTCTTTAGAATGGGATAGTTTTCATCTCTT
This sequence comes from Taxidea taxus jeffersonii, assembly GCA_003697995.1. NCBI lineage: Eukaryota > Metazoa > Chordata > Mammalia > Carnivora > Mustelidae > Taxidea > Taxidea taxus. The sequence goes on along the minus strand of ML111400.1, from coordinate 47,307 downwards.
TCCTGCCAGCATGCTTTCATTAGTTTAACATTGTGGTCAACAACTCCATTTTAGGCACAATTCTCAGATATATAAGAAAAAAAAATTTCCAATTAAGAAAATATTCCTCCAGCTCTTCCTCTTTTGGGTACGTTGTTGTTAGTATTTGAGTTCCAAGCATGAGTGATTATCTCTGACTTCCTTAACTTGACAGTGTTTTGGGGTAATGGAAAGAGGGGCACAGGGATGGAAATGAAATTTGCAATCTGTGATTATTTTCTTTTGGCAAGCTCTTTTTCTCAGTGTTGCAATTTCATCTAGCACCTCTGAGAATATCGGCTTTGCAGGATGGGCCTGCTGGCAAAACAAAACAAAACACAACATTATATAAAATTTAGCTAGTGTATGGTGGGAAGGTGTTTATTTCAATCACTTTTTTAGATTCATTGCAAGTTTTATTGGTAAATGAAAATATGATTTGTTTTGAACAATAGCAAAGTATGTTGATAATATCAGGAACATTCTATATTTACTGAGAATGTATTAGCAAATAAAGGCTACCTTTTTTGTACCTTTAATTGTTTTCTGTCTCATAAAGGCTAACAGGCTTTGCCTGCTCTCAGCACATGCGTTATTATTTCAGGTCCTGTGGGAATGGCTGCTGCCGCTGCTGTGGCGACAGGAAAGAAGCGGAAACGGCCTCATGTGTTTGAGTCTAATCCGTCTATCCGGAAGAGACAGCAAACACGCCTGCTTCGGTGAGGGCTCCCTTCTCCATATTGTTGCTATTTCTCCAGTGCTTCACAGTGTGGACGACAGAATTAGAACATATGTTACTAGGTACACTGAGGAAACCAAGTTAGGGCCCTTGATGGCAGAATTAGACATGAGACTACTCCTGTAGAATCAAATAAATGAAACTAGAAATGATGAACAGATGTAGAATATCACATTATTTCATTCTGAGAAAATTTTTATGCCTGCACTGTGCCAGACATTGTTCTAGGCCTTAGAAATACAACAGTGAACAAAACAAATTCCCTTAAGGAGCTTATATTCTAGTAGAGGAAAAAATAAAATAAACACTCTGTAATATGACAAATGATGGTAAGTACTATGGAAGAAAAGAAAATGGACTAAGGAAAAAAAAGAAAGGTTTGGGAGGATATAGTAGTTTCTCTCTTTTTTACAGGGATGATCTGGGAAATCCTTTTTGACAGGCAGCCTCTGAACAGGGAATTACTGATGTCTAAAGGAAGATCTTTTCAGGCAGAGAAAAGAGCAGGAGGAAAGTTTCTGAAGTGGGATGGAATGTGATGGTCATGTTTGAGGAATAGCCAGGGAAAGAATGACAGGAGATAGAGTCAGAGCAGTAGTAGAGAGCCACATAAGGGGGTCGTTGGTCTAGTAGAAGGTCTTTGACTCTTGTTCTGAGTCAGATGGGAAGTCAGTGAAGGCTTTTGACCAAAGCAGTGATATGATCTGATTTATGTTTTCAGAGACACCATCAGGCTACTGTGTTGAGAATAGAGTTTTGAGTAAACCAGAATGGAAGCAGGAAGAAAATTAGGAGGTTATTGTAGTAATCCAGGCTAGAAATCATAGGGTCTTAAAACCAATATTGCAGCAGTAGTAAGAAGTGGTCATCCTGGATGTATTTCAAAAGTCAACTCCAAAAAAAAAAGGTCAACTCCAACATGATGGATTGGGTGTGGGGTGTGAGAGCAAAAACAGGAATGAAGGGGACCTCAAGATTTTTGGTCTGATTACTGGAAGGGTTGAGGTGACGCTTACAGGAAGAGAGGAGCAGGTATAGGAATGAAGGAGGGTAAGGCAGGTAGGTCTGTGATACCTCTTAACTATTAAGTGGAGAAACAGTAAGTGGTTGATATGTGAGTCTGAAATTCAAAGGAGAGATCTTGCTGAAAATGTCCAAGTTTTAGATCTTGTCTAAGACTCTTGAGACCAGAAGAGGTCACCAAGGGAGTGAATGCAGACTGAGGCCTGAAGCATTCTAACTTTAGATATTGGAGAGATGAAAGGAATGAGCAGAAGAGTCTAGGAAGCTACCAGTGAATCGGGAGGAAAGTCAAGAGTGCAATATACTAGAAACCGGGTGCAAAAAGCATGTTAAGAAGGAGGGTGTGTGATCAGCTCTGTCAAATGCTGCAGGCAGGTTGAATAAGATGCAGACTGACCATTAGATTTAGCAACTTGGAGGTCATGATTGAACTTGGCAAGAGCATTTCCAGTGGAGTGGTAAGGATGAAAGGATTGGGGTATCTTCAAGAGAGAATGGGAAAAGAAGAATTGGAGAGTGTGGATATAGACCATTCCTTCAAGGAATGCTGCCAAATTTCTTGTTTAGCATATGGTCCTTTGCTGAAGAGTTTTTTTCTGAGGAGTTTGTAGGTTGTACAGAAAGATTATCATGCAGGGATAGCACACAAGGACTTAATATTTGATGGTTGCACAATGTGCATTCATATAGGATAAGAAATTTTGTCTATAAAATGTTCCCGAAGGTCTTTTTCTTTTTTTTTTTTTTCTTTTAAAGATTTTATTTATTTATTTGACAGAGACACAGTGAGAGGGGGAACAGAAGCAGGGGCAGAGGGAGAGGGAGAGGGAGAAGGAGAAGGAGGCTTCCCGCTGAGCAGGGAGCCCCATGTGGGGCTCAATCCCAGGGCCCTGGGATCATGACCTGAGCTGAAGGCAGATGCTTAATGACTGAGCCACCCAGGTGCCCCCAGAAAGGTCTTTTTCTTATAGTGTTTTAAATACATCCAAAATTTCTAGGTGTTTATTGGAATATTGAATCCAAATGGAGTGCCAGCCCATGTAAATGATATGTGACAAAAGCTAGAAAAGAACAGTTTATACAAGAACAGAAGAGGAAGATTATAAGAAACTGAAGAAAAAACCCAAAAAGTACTGATTGGAAGCTTTAAGCGAAGTGTTTATATACCAGCATATAGGCAGTTCTTCTCACTTCCTTTCATGATGGGATAGGCCAGAATAATTAGAATGTGTTATATATAGACATATCTTTGCTACAAGGGGCGGAGGCATGACAGCACATACTTTTGGAGAAAGATGGAAAACTAGATATGTTCACTTTGTTTCATTTGAATTAATTACTCACCAGTCTCTGGAAAGAGTAGACTATATTCCCAGAGGATTATGGAATGTAGGACTTTAAAATAATGTGCCATGATTTCAGAGGAAAAGCCCAGTGTTTCTATTTCACCCAGTGTTGATATATTTTAAAAAGCTCTTTTACTTCTTCCTCATTTGTAAAATTTTACAGAACCAAGAATTATTATCTATACACAATGAAAATCTAGAAATGACAACATTTTTGAAGTCGTATCTCTGGATAAATCTGTCAGTGAGACATAAACAATGACTACATCAGTCAAAGAAATTAGAAGCAGATCATTTAGGCCCCCTTCGTTAAGCATGGAGATGATATGATAATGTCTACAAGAAAATGTCTCAGCAGTAATCTTTATTGTTATTATACATTGCAGTAAGAGAAAACCCCTTTAGTGTTGCTAGGATCAGGAAGAATTATACTCTCCCTGTTCAACATTGTGTCATGGCTGTGTTCTGAAGCAGACTTATAGCCGACCCTTCCATCTGTGAGCTAGTCATTGGTCTTTAGGACAAAGGCATGCACATATTTCAGCTGAACAGGATATTCAAACTCACACTCCCCTTTTCACATTTCGGGTAATACAACAACAACAACAACAACAACGGCATCTGATCAGAATAAATTGTCTCAAGTCAAAGTAAATTTTGTGTGTCACTCTAATTTCTCTCTTCCTTAACCATTTTTATTCTCTTTTCATTGTCTAATTCAGGAAACTTCGAGCCACGTTAGATGAATATACTACTCGAGTGGGACAGCAAGCTATTGTCCTCTGTATCTCCCCCTCTAAACCCAATCCTGTCTTTAAAGTGTTCGGTGCAGCACCTTTGGAGAATGTGGTAAGAAAACTCAGCTGTGTTCTCAGATACTCACTCTTGCTTTCTGTGGGTTGTTTGTTCTTTTGATCCTCTGTCTAGTACAATAGCTGTTACTTCTATCTTCCCCTCATCCGGGGGTGGGAGTGGGACTGGTTTTCAAACCGATGTATATAGATCAAAATAAAAACGATTATTTGTTTGTACTTACTGTAGCAGGATAGTCAACGGTATCAGATACGCCATCTGAGAGATGCCTTGTATCTGTCAGTGTAAGGGGGGAAAGATGGTGTTATGTTTGTTAAGAAACGACCACCACAGGATTTTGTGGTGTTTTTTGTTTTTCATTTTTTAATTTGAAGTTATTTATTTATTTAGAGAGACAGAGAGAGTGAGAGAGAGAGAACATGAGCAGGGTGAGGGGTAGAGACAGAAGCAGACCCCCTGCTCAGCAGGGAGCCAGATGTGGGGCTTGGTCCCGGGACTCCAGGATCATGACCTGAGCCAACGACAGCCACTTCACCCACTGAGTCACCCAGGTGCCCCAAAGATTTTATAAGAAAATTACTGATTTATGTCAGAAACAAAATGGGAGATAATTCCAAGATGTAAACTTCATGAGGCAAACCTCAGGAACCATTTTACTGATTTCTGGTATTTGAGTTGCATATTTAAAATCTCTTGCATTTCTTTGAAGAATTTATTTGACACTCTGCTTCAGTTTTGAAATATAGTTGAATATTTTGATCACTTAACCATCTGTAGCTAAGTTTCTAAAGATAGTATTTTACCTTTGCATACTTACACTAAGTGAACTACTTTTTCTGTGGCCGAAATAACTTTGAATTGTTAGTAGACTAACGGTCTGCCTAGATTTAAATTGTATTTTATTTTTATTGGGATGAAGTTTATTAGCTGAAGGGACTTTTATTGGATTTCTCCCATGTCGAATGTAGACATTTCAGGAGTTTAGATCTGGTTAGTAAGCAATTGAAATTTTGTTGGTTTTGCTGGGTTTTTTTTTCCACATGCAAATGTTGTGGTTCTTTTTCAACATTTTTGAATTTCGTTTTGAGTTTTGCGTAAAGTTCCTGAGGCTCTAGAATTAGGGTGCATATTAGGACCTTTCCTTAGAAGAATATGGTAGAAGATTTCTAGTTCAAAATGGTGCCTGACAAGCTGTCCTTAGTGTCATAATGTTCACAAACATGGAATCTGGGCATGTCTTCTTTAAAATTTTAAAAAATTAAAATTAATTTTAATTTATTAAAAAAAATTAAAATAATTTTACTACTATTAATAGTAATATGATTTGTGAAAGGGACTCATCTACAATACTCAGAAAAATACCTCTGAAAAATACTCAGCCAGTGGAAGATGTGACCCTTGATCTCAGGGTTGTTAAGTTTGATCCCCATATTGTGTATAGAGATTACTTAAAACAAAATCTTTAAAGATTTTATTTATTTATTAATAAGAGATATGGATATCTCTTATTAGATATAGAGAGAGAGATAGAGAGAGAGCACAAGTAAGCAGAACGGAAGGCAGAGGGAGAGAGAAAAGGAAGCAAGCTCTCTGCTAAGCAGGGAGCCCAATGCGGGGCTCAATCCCAGGACCCTGGAATCATGACCTGAGCCGAAGGCAGCTGCTTAACCAACTGAGCCACCCAGGCGACCCTAAAACAAAATCTTAAAAACAAAAAACAAAAGGAAAGTTTGAGAAACTGTTGGAGTCTTCCATACATTATAAAAAGATATAGACTCTATGAAACAGAAACAAAGTCATATGATAAAATAGACCCAAAAAAGGAGTAGATATTTTTTCATTGACTGACATTTCACACACATAGGCTAAAGAATAAATACCAGTAGAATTAGAAGCAGAATATGTCTTCCAAAACATTAAAGAGGAAAAAAAAACAAGTCTATATAAAAGATTTTAAAAAGAAAACACAAAATATAGAACAAAGTAATATAAGTAAAACCAATTAATTCAGTTGTAGATCATACACCTGGATTAACTCCTTTGAGAAAGACAAAGATTTTCTTTCAGAGTGGAACAGCAATAATCCAGACCAAAACCCAACTATATTTAATTTATGTGACATACTCACAGTGACTCACAAATGTTCAAAGTCGCTGCAAATGATACCATTAAGAAAGTGAAAGGACAGTTCACAGAATGGGAGAAAATATTTGCAGATCATACATCTGACAAATAACTTGAATCCATATAAAGATCTTGTAGAACTAAGTAATAAAAAGACAGCCCTATTTATTTATTTGTGTATTTATTTAGTATGAATGCACAGCAGCAGAGAGGGGCAAAGGCATAGAGAATCTCAGGCAGGCGCCACACGTGGTGTGGAGCCCAATGCAGGGCTCACAACCCTGAGATCACAACCCAAAATGAAGTCAAGAGTTCCACTTACCCAGCTGAGCCACCCAGGCACCCTAAGCCCAATTTTAAAATGGTGAAGAATCTGTCACTATTTGAAGATGACATACTACTATACTTAGAACACCCTGAAGACTCTATCATAAATCTGTTAGAATTGATAAATGAATTCAGTAAAGTTGCAGGATACAAAATTTATATACATAAATCTGTTGCATTTTTATACATTAATAATGAAGTAAATTCTACTTCTGAAACCAATATTACTCTGTATGTTAGCTACGTAGAATTTATATAAAAATAATGAAGTAGCAGAGGAATTAAGAAAATACTTCCATTTATAATTGCACCAAAAAAAATAAAATACTTAGGAATAAACTTGACCAAGGTGGTGAAAGACCTGTATTCTGAAAAAAATACACAACAATGATGAAAGAAATTGATGACATCACAAATGGAAAGATATTATGCTCATGGATTGGAAGAATTAATATCACTAAAATATACCCAAAGCAATCTACAGATTCAATGCAATCCCAATCCAAATGCCAATAGCATTTTCACAGAAGTAGAACAAATGATCCTAAGATTTGTATGGAACCATAAAAGACCTCAAATATCCAAAGCAGTCTTGAGAAAGAAGAAAACAGCTGGAGGTATCACAATCCCAGATTTACATAGTTTTAATAATCAAAACGGTATAGTACTGGCACAAAAATAGGCACAGAGACCAATAGAATATAATAGAAAGCCCCCAAATAAGCCCACCATTTTATGGTCAATTAATCAATGACTGTGGAGGCAAGAATATACAATGGGGGAAGGCTAGTCTCTTCAAAAAATGGTGTTGGGAAAACCGGACCACTTTCTTTTTTCTTTTTTCTTTTTTATTTTTTTAAAAAAAGATTTTATTTATTTATTTGATAGAGGCACAGCGAGAGAAGGAACACAAGCAGGGGGAGTGGGAGTCGGAGAAGCAGGCTTCCCGCCGAGTAGGGAGCCCGATGCGGGACTCAATCCCAGGACTCCGGGATCATGACCTGAGCCGAAGGCAGACACTTAACTACCGAGCCACCCAGATGTCCCCCGGACCACTTTCTTATGCCATACACAAAAATAAATTAAAAATGGATTAAAGACCTAAATGTGAGACCTGAAACCATAAAACTCTTAGAAGAAAATATAGGCAGTAATCTCTTAATACATTGGCCTCAGCAAGCTATTTATGGATGTGTCTCCTCAGGCAAGGGAAACAAAAGCAAAAATAAATTATTAGGACTACACAAAAATAAAAAGCTTTTTGGATAGCAAAGGAATCACCAACATAACGAAAAGGTGATCTACTGAATGTGACAAGATACTTGCAGATGATGTATCTTTTAAGAGGTTAATATCCAAAATATATAAAGAAGTTACAAGCTCAACCGCAAAAAACCCAAACAATCCAATTTAAAAATGGGCAGAGGACTTAAAACCTACAGATGGCCAACAGACATATGAGAAGATGCTCAGCCTCACTCATCATTAGGGAAAGGCAAATCAAAACCATAATGAGATATCACCTCTCACCTGTCAAAATGCCTAGTATCAAAAAGACAAGAAGGGCACCTGGGTGGCTCAGTTGGTTAACCATCCGACTCTTAGTTTGAGCTCAGGTCATGCATGATCTCAGGATTGTGAGATCAAGCCCCACTTTGGGCTCTGTGCTCAGCGTGGAGTCTGCTTGAGACTTTTTCCCCCTCCCCTCTCTCCCCCTCTGTACCTCCCCTCACTTGTGCGTGCACTCTCTCCCCAAAATAAATAAAATCTTAAAACTAACAAGTGTTGGTGGTAATGTGGGGAAAACATAACACCTGTGTACTGTTGGTAGAAGTGTAGCCACTATGGAAAACAGTATGGAGGTTGTTGCTTAAAAAATTAAAAATAGAAATACCATACAGTCCAGTAATTCCACTACTGGATATTTACAGAAGAACATGAAAACACTAATTCAAAAAGATACATGTACTCCTATGTTTACTGCAGCATTATTTATAGTTGCCAAGATATGGAAGTAACCCCTATGTCCAACCATAGAGAGTGGATAAAGAAGAGGTAATATTACTCAGCCATAAAAAATGAAATCTTGCCATTTGTGACAACATAGATGGACCTAGAGGGTATTGTGCTAAGTGACATAAATCAGACAGAGACAAGTATCATATGATTTCACTTATATGTTAAATCTAAAAAACAAAGAGGAAACAGACTTTTAAAATACAGAGAACAAATTGGCAATTCCCAGAGTGGGATGGTGGGGGATCAGCAAACAGGGATAAAGGGGAGTGGGAGGTGCAGGCTTCCAGTTATGGAATGAATAAGTCATGGAGGTGAAAAGTACAACACAGAATATGCTCAGTGGTATCACAATAGCATTGTATCGTGACAATAGCTATACTTGTAAACGTAGCATAATGTATAGAGTTATCAATCACTATGTTGTAACACCTGAAACTAGTGTAAGTTGTGTTCAACTATACTTCCAAGTTTTTTTAAAATGACAAAGAATCTGTATAGATATTTCTCCAAAGAAGATAGAGAAATGGTCAGCAAGCACATGAGCAGTAATGATAAATAGTCATTAGTATTAGGGAAATGAAAATCAAAACCAGAATGAGACACCATTACGTACTTACTAGGATGATTATAATAAAAAAGGTGGACGACAGTAAGTGTTGTTGAGTATATGTAGAAATTAGAACCTTCCATACATTGCTGTTGGAAATGTAAAATGATGCAGTTGCTTCAGAAAACAGTTTGGCAGAGCACCTGGGTGGCTCAGTCATTAAGTGTCTGCCTTCCGCTCTGGTCATGATCGAGTCCGGCATCGGGCTCCCTGCTCAGTGGGAAGCCTGCTTCTCCTTATCCCTCTCCCACTCCCCCTGGTGTGGGAGTGCTCCCTCTCTTGCTGTGCTCCCTCTCTTGCTGTGTCTCTCTCTGTCAAATAAATAAATTATACCTTAAAAAAAAAAAAAAAAGAAAGACACAGTTTGGCGATTTCTTAAAAATCTTAAAAGTAGAGTCACCACATGACCCAGCAGCTCTACTCCTAGATTTACTCAAAAGAACTGAAAACAAAGCTTTATACATGCAGTGTCCACAGCAGCTAAACTTACACGTAAAACTTACACACATGTTCTTAGCAGCATTATTCGTAATAGCCACAAAGTGGAAACAGCGCAAATGCTCATCAACTGATGTGTGGATAAATAAAATATATTATCCACAATGGAATATTATTCATCAGTAAGAGGGAGTGAAATACTGATTAAAAAACTACAGCATGTGGGGCATCTGGTTAGCTTGGTCAGTTACGTGTCTTGACCTCACTCAGGTCACGATCTCCAGGTTTTGGGATTGAGTCCCGCATCCAGCTCCCTGCTCAGCAGGGAGTTTCTCTCTCTTTCTCTCCCTCCCCCACCCTCCACTGCTAGTTCTTTCTCCCTCTCTCTCAAATAAATAAATAAAATCTTAAAAAAAAAAAACAAACATGGATAAACCTTGAAAACATTGTGCTAAGTGAAAGAGCCCAATCACAAAAGACCACATGTTGTATGATTTCATTTATATGCAATGTCCAAGACAGGCAGACCTGTGGAGTAGATTAGTTGTTGCCAGATTGGAGAGGTGGGAGAGAGGAATGGAAAGTGACAGCCAATGAGTGCAGAGTTTATTTTAGGGGGATAAAAATGCTCTAAAATTAGATTATGATGATGCTTGCCCAACCCTACATATATACTTAAAAAGGTTGAATTGTACAGTTTATTTTTTTTTAATTGTATACTTTAAATGATGAATTGTATGGTCTGATAGGCTGAATAATGACCCCAAGGATCTCCAGATCTGAATCCCTGGAACCTTTGTGTGTTACCTTGTATGACAAAAAGGACTTTGTGGTGATTAGGTTAACAATCTTGAGATGGAGCGATTACCCTGGATTATCCGGTACACCCTACATCTAACTACATTGTCTTTATCAAAGGGAGACAAAGGGAGATTGATAAAGAAGTAGAATATGCACTGGTAGGAGTAAAGGGTTGGATGCAGGGAAGGGGTCAGGAGCCAAAGAATACAGGTTAGAAGCAGCTAGATAAGGCAAGGAAATGGACTCTCCCCTAAAGCCTCCAGAAGGACCAGCCTTGCCAATAACCTTGATTTTAGCCCAGTAAATCTAAGAGAATGAGTTTCTGTTGGTTTAAGCCACCAAATTAATGATACTTGTGGCAGCCACGGGAAACTAATATGTAGGGTATGTGAGTTATAATCTCAATAAAGCTGTTAAAAATGTTAAAAGTAAAATAATAGGCAAAGGTGTGTCAGACAAATACCTACAAAAAATAAATCATGGATCATAGCATTGATATCAGACAAAGCCAAATCCTTAAACAAGTATTAACTGAGACCCGGAGGTAATTTGGTATTGATAAACAGTATAAATTTATAGTGAACCTTTTATGCCTCAAGTGACATTAAAACAAAGTGTGTAGATCAAAAAATTACAAATATAAGAAAAAATAAAGCATGACAATGGCAGGAGGCTTTAATATCTTTGTCAGATTAAGGAAGAAAACAGTAAGAATATAGGGATCTGACTAAAAGAATAAGGTTAATATAAAAGATATATGCTAGCATTGATACTGTATAAAGAGAGAATATGCCATATCTGAAAAATTACACGAATGGATTATAAGACTTGACCAAATACTGTTATTAGGCCCCAAAGAAGATCTTAATAAATTGTAAGATGCAAAAATTATACAGGCCATATGGTTGGTTTTTTTTGGTCCGGGGAACTACTTCAATTTTGTTTTTCAGCTAGAACTACAAATCTCTCTTTTTAAAAATTGGAACATAATTAATGTGCTGTGTTATATTAGTTTCAGGTATGTAATTCAGTGATTTGACAATTCTGTACATTTCTCAATGCTCATCAAGATTAAGTGTACTCTTAATCCCATTTATCTATTTCAGTCACTTCTCCCCTCCCCCCATGCTTCTGGTAGCCAACAGATTGTTCTTTGTATTAAAAGTCTAGTTTTTTTGTCTATTTTTTCTTTGTTTATCCATCTGTTTTTCTTAAATTCCACATATGAGTGAAATCATAAAATATTTGTCTTTCTCTAACTTATTTCACTTATCGTTTTACCCTTTACATACATCCATGTTGTTGCAAAAGGCAAGATTTCATTCTTTTTTATGGCCTAGTAATATTCCATTGTATATTCCAGTATTATAATATTCTATTATATATGTATGTGTATGTACATATATACACTACACCACCTCTTTATCCATCCATATATGATGGCCACTTGCTTACATATCTTGGCTATTGTAAATAATGCTGCAACAAACTTGAAGGGTACATATATCTTTTTGAATTAGTGTTTTCATTTTCTTTGAGTAAATACCCACTAATGGCCATATTTTTGACCATGATACAGAACATTTTGAGCTAAATATCAAAAGATAGACAGGAAAAAGTATTCTGTTGCATAGAAATTTAAAAACACTTCTTAATTTGTAGACTATTTAGAAAATATAAAAGCAAAACTTAAAGGTTTCAGTTTGAGCTGGTTCTCAAAGGAATATTCATTGCCTTAATGTGTTTTTATATACAAGAAAGATGGAAAAGAAATAAACATCTAATTCAAGAAATGGAAAGGGTATAAGATGAGTCTAAGAAAAAAATAGAGTAAGTAAACGTGGAAAAAATTAAGGAGTTTGTGAGCAGAAAAAGTAGAATTGTTATGTTCAAGAAATGATACTATGAAAAGTCCAGTAAAAAAGAAAACTTGTAGCATGCTAGTTGAGGAAAAGGGAGAAGAAAGCAAATATATAGTCTTAGAAATTAGATGAGTTATAGTCACAGATAAGGAAAGATAGAAACTTATAAGGAAATGCTGTGCATTAATTCTGTTTTTACAAATTAAGAACCTCAACTAAGTGGATAGTTCAGTAAGAAAATAAAATAACTAAAGCATATCTAAACCTCAGTAGAATAAACATGTTCAAAACTGAAAAAGTATATCCCTCAAAGGGGACACTGCTCTGATACTTTGGGTAACTCCTGCTAACCTTCAAGATACAGAATATAATCTTAGTATATACTAATATGCAGAGTGGTATTAAGTAATTAAAGCCCATTGTTTATCATAATTAGTATGCAATGTATTGCATATAATCTTGTTAATAACAGTTAAGCAGATGATTTAGATGGCTGACATTTATTGAGTGCTTACTATGTTCTCGGTATAGTTATAAGCACTTCGTAAAATCTCATTTAATAATTTTAAAACTGATACTTGTATTTTGTCCTCCTGCCTATAGCTGTCATTAATCTTCCATTTTGCTTTTCTAGCTATAGTCTGCTGAGAAACTCTAGAAAAATTAAAATTCAGTAGAGCTATTCATCTTTGAAACAATAGATTCAGATTTAAGATTGTTATTTTAAGGGACGCCTGGCTGGCTCAGTTGGTTAAGCGGCTGCCTTCGGCTCGGGTCATGATCCCGGCGTCTTGGGATCGAGTCCCACATCGGGCTCCTTGCTCGGCGGGGAGCCTGCTTCTCCCTCTGCCTCTGCCTGCCTCTCTGTCTGCCTGTGCTCGTTCTCTCTCTCTCTCTGACAAATAAATAAAAATATAAAATCTTAGAAAAAAAATTGTTATTTTAAGAGTTTGTTGAAAGAGGATTGGAAACATTACTAGTCCTTTTAATAGTTAATGCTGAATTTTTTCTTATATTTTAGGGCTCCATTTATTTTTCCATACTGTGTTTTGCCCATATTACTTTCTTGTCCACAACTGGAGTGTATAGCAAGGCACTGTAAACAAAACTAAATGGCTCACAACAAATGGAAAAAATGTTTTCAAATTAGTAACAGCAATTGCAATTTATCGAGTTTGTTTGTTTTTTTTAAAGAAAAAACCTGATGTATAATTTGGGCTGATCCACAGCATTTAAAACATACAGTGAATACCAAATGGAAATATTTAGATTCCACTGAATACACTTAAGAGTACTGAACAGTTTCATTTTAAAATGGCAATATTTGGGGCATCTGGGTGGCTCAGTCAATTGAGCGTCCCACTCTTGATTTTGGCTCTCAGCTCAGGTCATGATCTCCAGGTCTCACACGCACGCTCCATTCATTGCACTCGGAGTCTGCTGAAGATTCTCTCTCCCTCCGTCTCCGCCTCTCTCCCAACCAGGGCACATGCTCTCTCCCTCAGTACATACATAGGTACATAAAATCTGATGGTTCCAGATAGAGCCCTCTTTGCTGCGCTCATCAGGAGTCAAACGCACGTACTGGCTTGTGAGTATAGTACTGCCTTGGAAGTCCCAGAGGGGCATGGAGCTGGAACCGACCCCTTGGTAGGGCTTGATAAGCGAATGCTCCCGCTTGAGGTGTTCACTGTTGCCATCAGTTATATCCGCAACAACCGGCCCCAGCAACAGGAGGATAAATAGAGGTGTAGTGGGGCCAGGGCCGGGGCCGGGAAGCCTAGCTTTATTGAGTATTTTTAATGTACTTGTTTTCTGATAAGCACTTTATATTTATGATTTTTACTTAATCATCAAAATAACCCTATGATATATATGTTATTATTTGTGCTTTACAGTTGTAGGAATTTGAGGGTTGAGAGCTTAAGTATTTTGTTCAGGATCACACAGTAAGTAGCAAACTAATGATTAATGTTCTTTATAAAGAGCTGTCAAAAATTAATAAAATTATGAACAGATGAATAACAAAGACCCAAAGATATGTTTGAATATGGATTAGGTATTAGGTGATACTAAGGAATTCTGATATTTTTGTAGGATGTGATCATTGTACTGTAGTTATGTATGAGAATGCCCTTATTTTTCCAAGATGCATGCTGAAGTATTTAGAAGTGTTGCAGTGTCTGAAATATACTTTAAGTGGGGATGCCTGGATGGCTCAATCAGTTAAGCATCTGCCTCCAATCTCAGGATCCTGGGATGAAGCCTGGAGTCAGGCTCCTTGCTCTGCAGGGAGTCTGCATCTCTCTCTGCCTCTGCATGCACCCCCCAACCCACGCCAGCTCGTGCTTTCTCCTTCAACTAAATAAGTAAAATCTTTTAGAAATAATAATAAAATAAAATATACTTTAAGTGGTTAGCCCAGAAAATATCATGTGTGTATGTGTACAGATGGCAGATAAAGTAATTATGCCAAAACGTTGACAGTTATTGAATCTGGGTGGTAAGGGTAGAAGGATTTATTTTACCATTCTTTTTTTTTTTTTTAAGATTTTATTTACTTATTTGACAGAGATCACAAGTAGGCAGAGAGGCAGGCAGAGAGAGAGGAGGAAGCAGGCTCCCTGCTGAGCAGAGAGCCCGATGTGGGATGTGGGACTTGATTCCAGGACCCTGGGATCGTGACCTGAGCCGAAGGCAGAGGCTTTAACCCACTGAGCCACCCAGGCGCCCCCTATTTTA
>ML111400.1:0-32348 GCA_003697995.1 Taxidea taxus jeffersonii | reverse complement strand
GACAGAGATCACAAGTAGTCAGAGAGGCAGGCAGAGAGAGAGAAAGAAGCAGGCCCTATGCAGAGCAAAGAGCCCGATGCGGGACTCGATCCCAAGACCCTGGGATCATGACCTGAGCCGAAGGCAGAGGCTTTAACCCACTGAGCCACCCAGGCGCTCCCTATTTTACCATTCTTGACATCTTTCTGTATATTTAAGTTTTTTCATATAAATTTATAATTTTCAAACACCCAAAGACAAAAGAGAAGACATAAATAGAAGGAGGAAGTACAAATGTCAAACAAAGTTTTCAAAGAAATGGGAATTAAAACAGAAAGCCACTTTACACTGTTTGGGTTGGCAAACATGAAAAAGATGTACAACTTGCAGTGTTGGCATGTGAAACAGGCAGTTTAAATTGGTGTAATTTTCTAGAGGGCAGACTGGCAACTGGTATAAAATGTGCCCCAGATGTATACCTTTTAACTCAACTTTCTTTTTTTTTTTAAAGATTTTATTTATTTATTTAACACAAAGAGATCAAGATCACAAGTAGGCAGAGAGGCAGGCAGAGAGAGAGGAGGAAGCAGGCTCCCCACTGAGCAGAGAGCCCGATGCGGCTCCATCCCAGGACCCTGGGATCATGACCCGAGCTGAAGGCAGAGGCTTTAACCCACTGAGCCACCCAGGCGCCCCAAACTCAACTTTCTTTTGAAATTTTATCCTAAGGAAATAATCGGTCAGATGAGCAAAGATGTATGTACAAGTATATCAGTCACTGTATTCTTTATAGTATTTTTTTAACAATTGAGAATAACCTAAATGTTCAAAAATAAGGGATTAGTTAGATAAATTGATGACTTGTGCAGAGATAGGCCTGCTACACTGCCTTTAAGTATGATGATATAAGTCTTTCTATTAACATTTTCATGTGGAGATGATGATTAAGTGAACAAAGCAACTTACAGAACCATACATAGAGTTTGGGCCTACTTTAAAAGTAAATCTGCATTTTATACATGTTTATGGAATTGTTGAATGCAGAGGATTGTTGTAACTAACATTTGTGTAATAAAGCAGATTTATAAAACTTTGAAGTAAACATATTCTCAGTAATTCTGGCAATAACCTTGAGATGTAGGCATATTACTATTATTTGCATTTTGGAAGAGAATACTAGCTCAGAGAGGTTAAGTAATTGGCTCAAGATTCCCCAACTTCTGAATAGTAGAGCTGCTGTCAAGATTTGGGTTCAAGGTGATGGAATATTACATCTCCCATAGGTTTGTCCAGGGTATTAAATATGGGGTTTCAAATTTAATTTCATTTTCTTAGTCCATGCCTTCTCTTCTAAAAGGGAACAAATGGAGACACCTTCCGCTTCTCCACAGTGCTGTGCGTACTAACTACAGATGTGCTTTTATTATATGATTATTTTATTTTTATTTTTATTTAAACATATAATGTAACCCCACCACCCTCTCCCAACACCCCTCCCCCCACCCCCCTCAGTTTGTTTTATGACATCAAGAGTCTCTTTTGGTTTGTCTCCCTCCTGATCCCATCTTGTTTCATTTATTCTTTTCCTACCCCCTTAACCCCCACACCCCGTTACATCTCCACTTCCAATTATATGATTATTTGATTAACTTCTATCACCAGCTAGATTGTGAGCTCTGAGACAGGAGGGGCTGGATCTGCTTTGTTCTCCATCATGCTCCCCGTACCACACATCGCCCCTGCCACAGGTGCTTAGTTGCTGAGTAGCATTTGTTGCCTGAATAAAGCATCTTAAACGCTTGGCAGCACTCAACCATGCAGATTTGGCTTCTAAGTTCTGATCCTGTATTGGATCTCAATTGAGACCTTGAGACGTAAAGAACTGTGAAGTTAGCTTGTGTCATTCTTTATAGTGCTTGTCCCAGTTTGTAATTATACTTTCATTCTTATGATAATTTTTGTGTTTGTCTTCTCTGCTAGATTGAAATATGCACAATAATGGGACACTGTGATGGATACATTTGCTTACCATTTTGTCCCCAGCTCTTCTTAGCACAATGGCTAGCATAGAGGAGATGAATAGTATTTGTTTGATGGCTGGCTGGCTGGAGGAACTACTGGGTTCAGAGATCACAGATGCCATGTCTGTAGTTGTAATGTGAGGTAGGGAAGTAACTTAAAACTAGCTGAACTCTCAGATAGGGCCTTTGACTTGAATGTATAATGAAATTCCCTTATTTAGAAACTTAAGGTTTCTTTAAGTTGCTTGGGATCTAGCCTGTCGGATCTAATATTCTCTGAAGGTTTTGTTTGTTTGCTTTTTAAAGATTTTATTTATTTGTCAGAGAGAGAGAGAGAGAAAGCACAAGCAGAGGGAGCTGCGGGCAGAGGGGGAAGCAGACTTCCCACTGTGCAAGGAGCCCGATAGGGGCCTGGATCCCAGGGACCCTGGGACCAAGACCTGAGCCGAAGGCAGCCGCTTAACTGAAGGAGCCACCCTGGCATCTCTCTCTGCAGTTTAAAACCTTTGTTTTCTTAAGCCTCAGCTTTTTAAAACAAAACAAAATAAAATAAAAAGTTAAGGGACCTCCAGAACAACTCCATGGGGTGTTTTGGCCCTTTTGAATATCCTTAGAGAAAGTGTGGCTCCCACCTAAAAGGCAGCATTGTTAACATTTAGACAAGCGAATTCAGTTTTGCCCGTGGGTTGGTATTAACTAGAGTGGGCACATATAATTAAAACCTCCACATTTGTGAAAACTGTTTTTAAGTTTTGATTTTTTGAGTAATTCCCCACATTGATTTTTCCTGTATGTGACTCAGTATCCTCATGTGCAAAATAAGGATAATACCCACCTTACTGGGGAGCAGTAGAAATTAATTAAAATTTATTATCATCCCCCTATATATGTTTATAGAGAGCTGGCATGAAAAGCATTGGCAAATAGTAGATTTTTTAAGTTGCTGTGTCCCGAGGGCTTGCTCTTGGCTTACTGCCATAGCCCTCTTCTATAGACTTGGTAGGAATAGGCCTAGAAATATTTTGTTGAGGAGCAGAGAGAGAATTTCCATCCTTTTCCAGAAGAACTTCAGGAGTTTCTGGAGGTGGAGCTCTTTCCTCGGAGTCAATAATCCGTAGCATTTAGATGGGGATACACTGGCTATGACTAACCAGTTCTGCAGGTACAGAAATTAGTCACAGGCACAGAGGCAAGACATAGCTCTGGGACTGTCACCAGCTTCTTTGAAATCATGCTTTAGTCTTCAATTCTACTTTCCCAGTAAATGAGTGGACTCGAGTTGGTTTTGATTTCTTGTTCTAAGTCATTCAGTTTTTTATATAGGTTTTTCAAAATGATTTTCAAAACAAATGAACAAGAAAATAAAAATGAAAAGAAAACAAACAAACAGGGGCGCCTGGGTGGCTCAGTGGGTTAAAGCCTCTGCCTTCGGCTCAGGTCATGATCTCAGGGTCCTGGGATCGAGCCCCGCATTGGGCTCTCTGCTCAGCAGGGAGCCTGCTTCTCCCTCTCTCTCTGCCTGCCTCTCTGCCTACTTGTGATCTCTGTCTGTCAAATAAATAAATAAAATCTTAAAAAAAAAAAAAAAAGAAAACAAAAAAGAGACAAACCAAAAAACAGGCTTTTAATATAGAGTACAAACTGATGGTCACCAGAGGGGGATGGGTGGGGACTAAGTGAAGTAGGTGATGGGATTAAAGAGAATATTTATCATGATGAGCCCTGAGTAATGTATAGAATTGCTGAATCACTATGTTGTACACCTGAAACTAATAGAACACTGTGTGTTAACTATACTGGAATTAAAAAATAGCATGGGTGCCTGGGTGACTCAGTGGGTTAAGCCTCTGCCTTTGGCTCAGGTCATGATCTCAGGGTCCTGGGATCGAGCCCTGAATCAAGCTCTCTGCTCATCAGGGAGCCTGCTTACCCCCCTCTCTCTCTCTGCCTGCCTCTCTGCCTGCTTGTGATCTCTGTCAAATAAATAAAATCTTAAAAAAAAAAAAATAACATTTAAAAAAATAGTGAAATAAAAAAATTTCACTTCTCCACATACTTAACAAATAACTAACACTATTTAATACAAAATATGAGATAAGGAATCCTTCTAAGTCCTGTGAGGTTTCAAGGTCCCAAACTAAGTATCCAGGGGGTGAAAGGAAAATTAGACATCTGGACTGAGGCAGGGGAAAAAAGAGGCTGACACTGGGGCTCGAGAGAGAATAGGGTGAAAGCCAACAACTTCATAGGCCACAGCCCACGATATTCAGTGCCAGGTGTCCTTCAGGATCAAGGGTCTGAGGGCAGCTCTGCATTGGGGGATCTTTTTACATATCTGAGATGATAACATATTTTTAATCTCAGAGAAGCACATAGGTAAGAAAAAATTTTTTGATCTTTCATGGGACCTCTCTGAAGGCTCATCTTTTCTCCAGAAAGGCTTCAGACACACTAAAAAATTGTGTATCTTGTCTGGGACTGTTTTTGCAACCCAAGGGCCCATTGGTATGATAGTGGTAGCCTCCAATTCCAAAATCCTCAGCAAGCCCAGAACTCTAAGGGCTCTTATAAATACCCTGAACACCCTCCACCTCTGGTAATTATGAGAATGTTGGTTACTATATCATCTGCACGTGTCTGAGTATGTGAACTATTTCATAACACATGTTAAGTAATGATAGTGATGTCACACACTAGTTGTATATGGTATGTATAAGAATATAAGTGATCATTTGATTTTGTAGAAATTTAAAGGAGTAAAGGAATTATGGCAAGAAAACTTGGGAATTTTTCTTACAGGGAGTTGATATTGGGTTGGACCTTGAAAGATGGGTAATTTTTTGATAGGAAGCAGAATTAAAGGCCCAGAGGTAGAACTTGGAAAAGTTAGTGAGGAAACTGACCAGCTAGGAGGGTGTCATTTGAGTCGTCTCCAGGGTTGGGCAGGCACAGCTGTATCTGGTGGCCCCACTGGGGGAGTATTGGCAAAGTGGGGAATGATTAGAAAGGTGGAAATGCTGGCCCGAGGTTTGGACTTCATCCTATGAGAAGTGGGGACCTGAAGAAGTGGTTTTGAGAAAAAGATAAATGATAGCAAAGTGGCTGAACATACTGGCTTTGGAGCTAGATAAAAATTAGTTTGATTTGTAGCCATTACTGTGTACTAGCTATATGATTTGGGGAAGTCACTTAAGTTTATTAAGCCTTGTTTTTCTTAGCTGCAGAATGGGTATATTAGTATTTTCCTTATAGAATTATGTGAGGATTAATTAAGATAATATATATGTGCTTGATACATAGTAAATACTCAGCAAATTATGTTTGATTGTCACAAGTCAGTGTTTCATAAATATATATAAAAATATATATGTATGTATACACACACATATATGTATGTATATATATATATATATATATATATATATATATATATTTTTTTTTTTTTAATCATACAGCCCCCAAATGGGCTTGGAGGTTTTTTTTAACATACTTTTTTTTTTTTTTTAAAGTAATGCTAGGGGCACCTGAGTGGCTCAGTGGGTTAAAGCCTCTGCCTTCGGCTCAGGTCATGATTCCAGGGTTCTGGGATCAAGCCCCTCATCGGCTCTCTGCTCAGCGAGGAGCCTGCTCCCCCACCCACCCACCTCTGCTTGCTGCTATGCCTACTTCTGATTTCTCTCTCTGTCAAATAAATAAATAAAATCTTTAAAAAAATAAATAATCTCTACACCCAGTATAGGGCTTGAACTCACGACCCCAAGATCAAGTGTCGCATGTTCTACTGACTGAGCCAGCCAGACACCCCAGGGCTCAGACTATTTTATAAATGGCAGTGGTATATAGGGTGAATTGGGGGAAGAGAGATTGGTAGGCAGACCAGCTGAATTTTTTTTGTTTTTAAGTGATTTTTAACTTTGTAAAACCAGTTAGTTGACAGTCACATTGGTATGAAGTAACATAAGCTGTGGTTTTGGAATAGAAGATAGAAGTTGGAAAAACAAACCTCTGTGTCATCAGGTTCATGACATTATCACTTATAAGATGCACCATTATTTATGTACCATGAAGACTGAAGAAACATTGACAGACTCTAGCACAGCACTGATCACTTAGAATTTTTATTTTATGCTTTTTGAAAGAGCTCTTTCAAGCTTATTTAGACATAGATTTTAATTGTATTGCATTTATATAGTATCAAAAAAGGAAAGTGAAATAAACTGATATTCCTAAAACTTCTTCACTTCCACAGCCCAGTGCCTCTGAATAACTTCTTGTTGCAAAGTCATCATTGTCTGTGACATTTCAAATAATATTGTCCTCTCTGCCATCAAGAGCACGAGCACTGCTGCATGGCTTTAAAGAGTGCTCCTCTATTGTCTCTAGACTTTTTTCCAAGCTGCAACAAGTTTGATGCTGGTGTTTCTTGATCTAACCAGAAAGATCACTGGGGAGATTATCTAACTGCAACCAAGACTCAACATTCCTTTCTCAAATGGTTTGTTGATTGAAAAGGCAAGGGGTTGCAGTCATGCTCCAACAGCCGTGTTCACAAGTGTGCAGCCTGGGACAGCTGGGCCTCAGTTGACTCATCCACAGCAATTTCAAGACGTATGCCAATTTCAGAGGACTGATAAATGAGAAAGAATATGCATCTGAGAACTAATAAGTCAGAACGAATTGAAACACTAGCTTGATCATTCTGGGGAAGTTTACTGAGCAACCTTAAAAACACTGTAGTCATAGCTAAAGTTATTTTGTTGTAAATTACTTGGAGGAATGCTCTACCAGCAATTTTTTTTTTTTTTTAACTCAAGATATTTTTAAGGAATTAGGTAGCACTGATAACTTCAGCAAAATGCCTGGATACAAATTCCTAGAATTTTACTGATCCATTAAAATGACCAAAATTGTTTGAAACTAGCTAATGTAATAGTAATAATCTAATGCTTTCCTGTCTTTGAATGCCAGGTATTTCTAGCACTGTGAAATTTGTTTTTATACTATTATCATTCACTCTTACTACAGGCCTACATAGTGATATAATGATTTAACCTGATACATTAAAGTTCAAAGACCACATCTGGGCTGGTAGCATAAAAACTCTACATAGGATACAGAAACCTAGAAAGAAGAAAATAAAAATCCTTAAAGTTGGCATGGCAACACCAGCTGCCTCTGTTACAGTAAATATATTGGCAATGATTTCTGAAGCTTTCTTTTGTGTTAGAAACCAGGCTAAAACTGAATCTCTAGGATGATATTGATTAAACATGTTTGTACTATTTTTCATTCTTCCCCTTCATTGTTGACCTATTTGGAAGATTCTCTAACTGCAAAAGTTGTACTTTGTAGGTAACAGTAATTTTCACTTTTCTTTTTTAAAGTAGGATTTTAATTATTTATTTATTTATTTATTTGACAGACCGAGATCACAAGTAGGCAGAGAGACAGGCAGAAACAGAGAGGGGGGGGAAGCAGGCTCCCCGTTGAGCAGAGAGACTGATGTGGCGCTCGATCCCAGGACCCTGGGATCATGACCTGAGCCGAAGGCAGAGGCTTTAACCTACTGAGCCACCCAGGCATCCCAATTTTCACTTTTCTACATGGTTGAGATGGATTATGGGAACCATTCCTTTTTAATCTTCATAATGAGATACTTCTGAGAAAGTTTGTCCTGGTTGAGAGTCCAGTCTGGAGCAGAAAACCCAGGACTTAACATTGTCGTAATTTTTGGATACTTCATTTTCTCTTCCCTTTTTTCTAAGATAATGGCTTGAGCCCTGAAAGCAGGTTAATTTCCTATACCATCTTATTATATTTCCACAATCCCATGGCTCCTTTGTTATCCCCTAAGGTGTCCTTATCCCCTGCGTATTCTTTTTTTTTTTTTTTAAAGATTTTATTTATTTATTTGTCAGATAGAGAGAGAGCGCGCAGGAGCGCGAGCACAGGCAGACAGAGTGGCAGTCAGAGGCAGAGGGAGAAGCAGGTTCACTGCTGAGCAAGGAGCCCGATGTGGGACTCATCCCAGGCCGCTGGGATCATGACCTGAGCTGAAGGCAGCTGCTTAACCAACTGAGCCACCCAGGCGTCCCTCCCCTGCGTATTCTTATAAGTGAATGAACCTGTTATTGGTGGTTGTAGGATCCCATGTCTGCCTACCATTTCTGCTCATCATGGAGGAGGAGTGTGTGCATGTACAAATGTGCTGCTGTTAAGTTCTGTCTTTGGAGAGACCTTTCACTGGTAGTGAAAGGAAAGGAGTCAGAACAATGATACCCGGTTCAGACCTGGGCATGTCAGAGCTACAGAGACATCATGGATTCAAAGGCTTCCTCTGTCACCAGGGAGGACCAGAAAGGAGGAGGGCTTGACCGTGGGGTTCTCTCTGGCCCTGGGCCTTGCTGATAGTGGTACCTTTGACTCACAGCTACAGTATAGATGGCTTGTTTTTCCCCCCAATGCCTTTCAGCTCAGCCTCTCGAGCACTTGAGTCACCTGTTGGGTAGTCTGACCTTGCAGGAAAGTAGTGGCAGTTTCAGGTAGGCTGCTTAGAGTTTTAGAGACATAAGTCCCTGGTGATCTTGGAAGTGATTTTGGTAGTGAACTGTCACAGCTAGGTTTTATCAAATGGCCTGGGAAATACAGAATAAAGAACGCCATTCCTATTAGATCTGGAACAGGTAATGGGGTGGAGTTGAATGAGAAAATGTGATTTTAACCAAGAAGCAGTATTTCTGTAAAACTTTTCTGCCTGGCTCCTTTCTCCTGTTATTACCTGCAATTTCATCATCTATTCACTCTAATTCTGTACAGTGTGATGTCTTTGGGGCCAGCGGGTATTTCTGTCTGCTAGTTGTAGAAGTGTTTGCTCGTAGGGCTCCGCCGTGGCTGAGGGAGGCAGCCCCACCCCCTCTCCGGTTGCTTGGCACCAACCCTCCCTGGTTGTTGGGCATCTTGTTTACTGCTGCCCTTAATTCCCTGCAGGTGCGGAAGTACAAGAGCATGATCCTGGAAGACCTGGAGTCCGCCCTGGCAGAACACGCCCCCGCGCCACAGGAGGTTAACTCCGAGCTGCCACCTCTCACCATCGATGGAATTCCGGTCTCTGTGGACAAAATGACCCAGGTAAGGGGCGGGAAGTGAGGAGGAGACCAAAAGACAAGTGGCCCGGGTGTGGGCGGACCTTCTCAGTTTTATGCTTAGTGATACCAGCGGAGAGAGATACAGGCTGGGGTGTGACAGCATCTGGCAGGGTAGCAGCCTTGGGGAGGAGAATGTAGCGTCAGAAGAATGCTCTCCTCCATGGTTGGCAGTTCTTTACTTTCACTTGGGCCCTTGGGTTCGATAAAGAACTTGTAGCTCGGGATTGGTTTGCTTGGACAGGTGACTGTCAGGACTTTGATGAACCACCACCAAGCAGGGCAAGTAAACTGTTAGTCTTTTGAGCTAAGTTGCTCCTCTTTCCAAATTCTGGAAACCACCACGCTGTCGCTGAGGAAGGTTCCCCTCTCTGGGGAATAAGATTGGAAAACTCAGGATACCCTTCTGAGTCATTGCTTCTCTCCTCTTGCTTTGACGAGGAAAGTCAAGGTGCACTTAGCCTGATAAATCACCATTGCTCAGGAATTTTGCTGAGATTGTCCATATCAGGTATCTCAGCTTTGAAAGTGATAGCTTAGTCAAGATCATATGCCCTTTTTGTAACAAATTTTACTACCTTATTTCTTTATTAATGTATTCCTCTCTTGCTAAACCCAGTTGTGGGTTTTCTTTTCTTACCTGATTCAGTCTTCCAGCAGCATTTAACACAGTTGATTATTCCCTCCTTTAAACACTTCCTGCTCTCTTTCTGCCCCCACACTCTCCTGAATGTCCTCCTACCTGGCGGTGCTCGCTCTCAGCTTTTCTTCCGGCTCTTCCTCCTGTTCTCAGTGATCAGGATTGGCATGTCTGTTTCTTCAGTTTCTTTCCAAGTGGTCTCATCTGTCCTGTGGGCTTTATGGCCCCTCTGTATCCTGTTTACAGCCCAGCTTATAGTGCTCACTCTGGACATCCAGTGCCCAGCATGCCCCAGACACAGAACTTTTGATTGCCCCATTCTCCACTCCCTCTACAATCCCCGTATCTGACTAGCACCTCAGTCCATCCGGTCGCTCAGGCACCGGCATAGGAGCAACCCTTCGTTTCCCCATTTTGCCCTCACTCCCACATGAGTCATTAGCACGTCATGTCAGTTCAGCTCTGAGATGGGCCCTGAACCTGACCATTCTCCTCAGTTCCTGTCACCACCCTCGCCCAAGCCAAGTATCTCTCACGTAGGGACTATTTCACTTGATCGATTCTGTTGCTCTCCTTCTTGCCACTCTTGCCCTGCTGAAGTCTGTACTTCACGGAACCACCAGAGGTTTTTTCCAAAACTTAGATCAGCTCATATCACTGTCTTATTTAAGCCCTTTAATGGCTTTTCACCATTCCTAGAGTCAAATTCAGACGGCCGGGGCCTCTGAGGCCATGTTTCACCTGAGAATCCAGCCTCTTCCAGCTCCCTTCTTCAGTCTCCCGCTCAGTCACTGTGCTCTGGCCACCCTGGCCCTCTTTTTGTCAAACACTCCAAGCCCATTCTTTAAGATTGGCAGTTTCCTCTCCCTGAAATGTTGTTCTCCCAGATCATTACATGTTTAACCTTATCCTGTTCAAAGTCTGGCTCAGACGTCACCTCCTGAGACAAGCCTTTCTCAATGATCCCATCTAATGGAGCTTCTCCTTGCTACTGAGTCACTGCCCAGCACATCCCCTATTTTACTGTCTTGGAAACAGCGATTACTACCTGAAATCATCTTCTTCATTAACATGTATACTTATCTGTGATCTCTTCAGCTAGAATTTGAGAGCAGGGCTTTAGTTTTGTTCATGCTGCTAATCAGGGGTGGCATTTTTTTCCTGCTGAGTCTGGACCTACTGCTAGGCCTAAAGTGATACAGTAGTTTGTAAAGCTACATTGGGATCTTTTGCTTATTGTATTCATGGATCTTTCTGTGAACACTTGAAGAATATCTAAATAATGGTTCAGAAAGGAAATCATTAGCCAAACTTTCTTCCTGTCACTTCATACCTATTATTCTGTCCTTAAGACCGTTCTAATTAAAGAAAACGTAAGGAGAATTTTTTTTTTACCTGACTGATGTAAAGAATCTACTCAGTGCCTCAGATACAAGGTATATGTAAGGTTAACTAAGCTTCTGATTAAGAATACTCTGTTAGGGGTGCTTGGGTGGCTCAATGGGTTAAAGCCTCTGCCTTCGGCTGAGGTTATGATCCCAGGGTCCTGGGATTGAGCCCCGCATCGGGCTCTCTGCTCTAAGCCTGCTTCCTCCTCTCTCTCTGCCTGCCTCTCTGCCTACTTGTGATCTTTTTCTGTCAGATAAATAAATAAAATCTTAAAAAAAAAAAAAAAGAATACTCTGTTAGGCATGTGAGGTGTTGTGCCCTCTCCTGTGATGGACATTTTTTTCCTTCTTTGTCACATTTGGTGTGTTAGGTTGAAATAATCTAAGGTTTTTATTATATTAAATCGTCATGCCTCAGAAGTTAAAGCAAACAGTTTAATTTTCATGTTGGAGGTAAAACATTTATAACTGTGCTATTTTCCATTCTTGTGAAATATGTACTTGCGAGAGCTTTTTGTAGTGATGGATCCAAGGGAAGCGGGTCCTCAAGTCGGGGATCAGACTCAGAGCGTTTTGTTGGGGCATGCATTTTCTTCACCGTCCTACATTCCCTCCTTTCCCTTCTCGCACAGAAAATGACTAAAAAGTAATACGTAAGAAATAAAACAGATCGTGAGGAAGAGAGAGCAGTGTGATGAAAAACCCCGCTCCTAACTGAATGGGAATTTCTGAGTATTTGGACCCCGGGTTTTTTACCCCGGATCTTTTTTTTTTTTTTTTCCAATTGTTTTCCTAATTGATCTCAAAACCTTTCATTATTAATGATAATAAAAGCAGGGTGTTCAAATTAAACTTAGGAAGGAGCGGGAATAGGAATACAAGCATTTTTAATACCCTGTCGATAGAAATGTGCAGTGGTATGATCTTTCCAGAAAGCAGGGTGGCGATGCATATCAAAATTTAACCTTGTGTATGTCACGCCCTCCAGGTGAGCAAGGATATATGTCCATGGCATTGTTTACAATAGGAAAATCTGAGAACAAAGTGCTTGAATAAATTATAGTGGTGATGTTTAGAATTTACATGAGAAGATGAGCAGCTCCCAAAAGAGACCAGAAATTTACTATTCAGTGAAATATTGGATACCAAAAATGCTGACTTGTTCTCTATTGCAGTGGCACAGAGTTCCAGTAGTTTTTAACTGCTTGTAAAAATAACATTTCTTATGTACTCTAATTCAAGGCTTTATTAGTTCTTGTTTAGTGCTTTATATTGTGGTTCTTTGGGAGAGGGTTAGATTTTTTTTTTTCAGGGAATACATAGTTGAGTTAATCAATTTCATTTCAAACATGCACACAAAACGTGTGTGTGTGTGTGTGTTGCATGTGTGTAAAACTTCAGAGCAATGTAAACCTATTTACTGTAACACCACAATATCAACAGTGATTATCTGTGCATGGTGGCATTATGGGTGATTTTAATTTTCTTTGCCTAATAAGCATGAATTACTTTTATAACCATAGAAACACAAAAAATATTTATTTATATTAAACTTGAATTTTTTTAAGTACAAGTGTGTTGAACTTTATGTTTGGTTAAAGATGTCAACAACTCTTTTTATTTCTCTTATTTTTCTCTTCTATAGCTACGATGTTTTGGAAGGCACACTACTAAGTTATTTACAGGGGTATCTCATTTAATCCTTGCTCTCCAGAGTGTATATATAATTCCTCTTTCATAGTCAAGGAAGCAGAACTCACATGCGGTCAGTAGCCATGAAGGACTAAGTAAATTTAATTGGATACCAATTCTAGAATTTGGACCATGTGGGTGATTCATGACTTCCTTGAAGTGATAAAATTCCAGAATTGTAAAAGTACAATGTAACAGAGTTGGACTTTGGTTAACCAGACAGCTCTATTGATCATCTTATCTGCACTGAATGCAGTGGAGATAACTAATATTTATACTGATGATCCTAATTCACAAACATAATTCTATATGCAATCCTAAGATGAATTCTCAGTCATCCAAAGAGTAAATTGTATTCGATACTGTCCTAATGTTATGTGTTCTGTTATTTTAATTCTTTACAAATTTGAGAATTAGCCTGGTTTTTTAGAGTTGGAAGGTGTAGTCTCTAGTCCCAATCCTACCACTACAGCCCTGGCTCCCAGTTTTATCTTCTGAAAATGAGAATACTATATGCCCTCCTACTTTATGGAGTCAGAGGAAGAAAAAATGAGGTATTATATGGGAAAGTGCTTTGAAAATGAAGGCATCACACAAAGATAGTATTGCCAGTTATTAATACTAACTGTTTACATTACCTATATTAACTTTTGAGTAACCTGAACATATCATTTCTCACTTACAGAAAGTTAGTGAACCTGGAATTTTTATTTGGCTCAGCAATGAAGTGGGACAATACAGGTGACAATATACTAAAAAATTGAGGGACAAAGAGAGGAAGCAATTTATGAAGCAAGTTAGTGACAAACAGAAATGGAATTAAAGGGTAGAGTCCTTACTGCCAGTGCTTTCTCTGTTTCTATCTCTGTTTCTGTCTCTCTTTCTGTAGAATTGTATTGTGATCATTACTCAGATTGAGTATTTCAGCTAATCTATGCTAAACATTTACTGTTTTTTTTTTTAAGATTTTATTTACTTATTTGACAGACAGAGATCACAAGTAGGCAGAGAGGCAGGCAGAGAGAAAGGAGGAAGCAGGCTCCCCACCAAGCAGAGAGCCTGATGCAGGGCTCGATCCCAGGACCCTGGGATCATGACCGAGCCAAAGGCAGAGGCTTAACCCACTGAGCCACCCAGGTGCCCCTAAACATTTACTGTTTTAAAGGAATTTTTTTTTTTTTTTTAGATTTTATTTATTTGACAGAGAGACAGCAAGAGAGGGAACACATGCAGGGGCAGTGGGAGAGGGAGAAGCAGGCTCTCTGCTGAGTAGGGAGCCTGATATGGGGCTCAATCCCAGGACCCTGGGATCATGACTTAAGCTGAAGGCAGGCACTTAATGACTGAGCCACACAGATGCCCCTTAAAGGAATTTCTTGACTTGCTCTAACAACTATCACAATGGTCTCTTACACAAATTGAAATTATATATGATAGAATATGTTGTTTTTTTTTAAAGATTTTATTTATTTATTTGATAGACAGAGATCACAAGTAGGCAGAGAGGCAGAGAGAGAGAGGAGGAAGCAGGCTGTCCGCAGAGCGGAGAGCCCAATGCGGGGCTCGATCCCACAACCCCGGGATCATGACCCGAGCCGAAGGCAGCGGCTTTAACCCACTGAGCCACCCAGGCGCCCCTTTATGATAGAATATCTTGAGTTCTGTATGAACTAAGTGCTCTTGTTCTTTTAGGAAGCAGCTCTGTAGTTTTTGTTGTTTTTTATTAACTTTTGGTTTTGGTACACATATCATAGTAATAGAATGTTTATATAAACATTTACTTAGAAACAGAAACTATTATAAATATATTTTGATCCTGATGAAGTTGTGTGTGTGTGTGGTAAAAAATACATAGCTCTGTGGTATTTTTAGTGCTAAAATGAAATCTTGCATTTCTAGGCACCTTTAAGAATAGTGGCTAGAACTTATCCCATATCTGCCTGTCTCCTGGCATAAGAGTTGAAGGAGGTTAATTAAGATAAGGCTTAGCAGAAAAGTCATTATTTTGTTGTAGATTCTGCAACCCCAGGATTCAATTGCAATGAAACAATGATGCCATCTTTTTCAGAGATTTTGAAAGCCAGGTTAGCAAAATTTTATAGGATACTTCAGACCAGAAACCAGAAAATGGGCTAACTTGTGCTTCTCAAACTTCAGTGTTCATAAGAATTACCTGAAAGTCTTGTCATTTAAATTCAGACTGTGAATCAGTTGGTCTTGAGTGGGACCTGAGATTCTGCCTTGTAGCAAGCTCCAAGATGATGCTGGTGCTGTTGCTAATTCCCAGACTGCACTTTGAATTTAGGAATTACATTGTTGCTTAAAGCCTTTAAGCAATGATTATGATTTTGCTAGTGAGCAGTCAGTTCTGCTCTTTACCACACTTGAGTCCAGTAGGATTCTCTTGTTCTTGGGAAGTTGTAAATCTTCTTGGAATTTGTCTTAGAAGAGATCCAGGCAAAAATTATAGAAGAAACATCTCTGGAAAGAACAATACAGGATTCCCAGTTGAAATGCAGTCCTTTTTGAGACAAAGAAGGGCACTACATAATGATAAAGGGATAAAATCAGAAATTAAGAGAAGTAATAACTGACACCATAGAAATATAAAGTATTATGAAAAATTATATGCCAGTAAATTAGACAACCTAGAAAAAATGGGTAAATTCCTAGAAACATACACTCTTCTAAAACTGGATCCGCAAGAAATAGAAAATCTGAACATTCCCGTTACTAGCAATGAAACTGAATTGTTTAAAAAAAAAATCTTCCAGGGCACGTGGCTGGCTCAGTCAAAAGAGTGTGTGACTCTTACCCACAGGGTCCTGAGTTTGAGCCCCATGCTAGGTGTGGAGATTACTTAAATAAATAAATGCATGCATGCATACATACATACATACATATACATATTTTTAAAAATAATTAACAGGGGAGCCTGGGTGGCTAGGTTGGTTAAGTGTCTGCTTTCGGTTCCGGTCATGGTCCCAGGGTCCTGGGGTCAAGTCCTGCATCAGGCTCCCTGCTCATCGGGGAACCTGCTTCTTCCTCTTTCTCTGCTGCTCCCCCTGCTTGTATTCTCACTGTCAGATAAATAAAATCTTTAAAAAATAAAAATAAAATAAAAATAATTAACAAATAAAAATCTAGGACCAGATGGCTTCATTAGGTGAATTCTACCAAATTTTTAAAGAAGAGTTCTTTAAACTTTAAAAATTTGTTCTCAAACTATTCCAAAAAAAGGAGAAAGAAAAATTTTCAAATTCATTCTGTGAGGCCAGCGTTACCATGATATCAAAACCAGAAAAAGACACTACAAAAAAGAAAACTACAGGCCAATATCTCTGATACACAAAGGTGTAAAAATCCTCAACAAAATATTAGCAAACTGAATTCAACAATACATTTAAGAAAAAATTCTTTCAAATGAGATTTATTCCAGGAATGCAAGAGTGCTTCAATATTCACAAATAAATCAATGTGATACATCACATTAAAAAGAGGAAGGTTAAGAACCATATGATTATCTCATGAAATGCAGAAAAAGTATGTGACATAATACAATATCTGTTCATGATAAAAACTTCAACAGATTACTTTTAGAGAGAACATACCTCAACATAATAAAGCCCATATATGAAAAGTCCACAGCTAACATCATATACTCAGTGGTGAAAAAAGCTTTTCCTCTAAGATCAAGAACAAGACAAGGATGTCTACTCTCACCACTTTTATTCAGCTTAGTACTGGAAGTCTTAGCCACAGTAATCAGACAAGAAAAAGAAATAAAAGGCACCCAGTTGGTAAGGAAGAAGTAAAACTGTCACTTTTTGCAGATGACATGGTACTATATAGAAACCCTAAATACACCACCAAAAAACTATTAGAACTGATAAATAAATTCAGTAAAATTCCAGGAAACAAAATTAATATACAGGAATTGTTGTATTCTATACACTAATAACAAAGTAGAAGAAAGAGAAATGAAGAAAACAATTCCATTTACAATTGCACCAAAAAGAATAAAATACTTCAGAATAAACCTAACCAAGGAGGTGAAAGACCTGTATGAAAACTATAAGACATTGATGAAAGAAATTGAAGACAACACAAACAAATGGAAAGACATTCTATGCTCATGGATTGGAAGAATTAATATCATTAAGGGGTCCCTGGCTGGCTCTGTCAGTAGAGCATGCAACTCTTAATCACAGGATCGTGAGTTCAAGCCCACATTGGATGTGGAGCCTACATAAAATTTAAAAATTAATTAAACAATTAATTAGTATCATTAAAATGTCCATACTACCCAAAGCAATCTACAGATCAGTGCAACCCCTATCAAAATTCCAATAGCATTTTTGACAGAATTAGAACAAATAATCCTAAAACTTGTATGGAATCACAAAAGACCCAAAATAGCCAAAGCAATCTTTAGAGAGAAGAACAAAGCTGGAAATATTACAATTCCAGATTTCAAAATATACTATAAAGCTATAGTAATGAAAACAGTATGGTACTGACACAAAAATACACAGAGATCAATAGAACAGAATAAAGAGCCCAGAAATAAACCCATTTAATGGTCAATTAATCTGTGACCATAGAAGCAAGAATATTCAATGGGGAAAAGACACTTGGTGTTGGGAAAACTGGATAGCTATATGCAAAAGAATGAAACCTGACCACTTACTTTCACCATACATAAAAATAAAACTCAAAATGGATTAAAGACATAAATGTGAGACCTGAAACCATATAACTATTAGAAGAAAACATAGGCAGTGATCTCTTGGATATTGCCTTCACAACATATTTATGGATATGTCTTTTCAGGCAAGGAAAACAAAGCAAAAATAAACTATTGGGACTGTGGCAGAATAAATATATTTTGCACAGCAAAGGAAATGGTCAACAAAACCAAAAGGCAGCCTACTGAATATGAGAAAATATTTACCGATGATATATCTGTTAAAGGGTTAATATCCAAAGTATATGAAGAAGTTATACAAATTAATACCCAAAAAACCCCAAACAATCCAATTTTTAAAAATGGGCAGAAAACCTGAATAGACATTTTTCCAAAGAAGACATACAGATGGCCAACAGACACATGAAGAGACGCTCAACACCACTCATTGTCAGGGAAATAGAAATCAAAACCACAATAAGATATCACCTCACACCAATCAAAATGGCTAGTATCCAAAAGATAGGAAATAAGTTTGGTGGTGATGTAGAAAAAATGTAACACTTATGCACTGTTGGTGGAAATGTACGTTGGTGTAGCTGCTGTGGAAAACAATGGAGGTTTCTCTAAAAATTAAAAATACTGGGACTCTGGGGCACCTGGGTGTTGCACTTGGTTATACAACCAGCTCTTGGTTTCAGTTCAGGTCATGATCTCAGGGTCGTGAGATTGGGTTCTATGCTGCATATGGAGCCTGCTTAAGATTTTCTCTCTCCCTCTTCCTCTGCCCCTCCCCACACCGCTTGCACTCTCTCTGTCTCTCTTAAAAAAAAAAAAAATTAGTTGGCGCCTGACTGGTTCAGTCAGAAGAGCATGCAACCCTTGATCTCTGGGTCATGAGTTCAAGCCCCACGTGGGGTGTAGAGATTACTTAAATAAAAAAGCTTAAAATTTTTAAAAAATTAAAAAAAAAATAGTAATACCAGGCGATCCAGTAATTCCACTACTGGGTATTTACCCAAAGAAAACAAAAACACTAATTCAGAAAGGTATATGCATCTCTGTGTTTATTACAACATTATTTACAATAGTCAGGATATGGAAGCAACCTAAGTATTCATCCACAGATGAATGGATAGGAAGACGTAGTATATACACAATGGAATATTACTCAGCCATTAAAAAGAATGAGAGCTTGCCTTTTGTGACAACACGGATGCACCTACAGGGTGTTATGCTAATGAAATAAGTCAGCCTGAGAAAGACATACTATATGATTTCACTTTTATGTGGAATCTAAAAAATAAAACAGACTCTTAAATACAGAGAACAAATTGGTTGTTGCCACTGGAGAGGTGAGTGGGGGGATGGGCAAAATAGATAAAGGGGATTAAGAGGTACAAACTTCTAGTTATAAAACAAGTCATGGAGGTGAAACAATGGGGAATATAGGGGGACCTGGATGGCTCAATGGTTAAGCATCTGCCTTGATCCCAGGGTCCTGGGATCGAGCCCTGCATAAGGAGCCTGCTTCTCCCTCTCCCTCTGCCGCTGCTCCCCTTGCTTGTGCTTGTGCACTCTCTCTGTCAAATAAATAAATAAAATCTTTAAAAAAAAAGAATAGGGAATATAGTCAATAATGTAATAACATTATATGGTGACAGATGGTGACTACACTTACTTGGTGAGTACTGAGTAATATTTAGAATTGTCAAACCAGTATGTTGTACACCTAAAACTAATATAAATATTCTATAGTAATTATACTTTTAAAAAATCTGCTACTTTTCCCCTTGTCTCTTCCCTTTCCTCACCTGAACTTACTGTCCTCCTCTTACTCTCACTGGGGCAGTCTTTGTTGCTTTAATATTCCCTTGGAGTGATGATGCAATAGGATAGTAATTCCTCACCAGTTTTCAAGAAAAACCTTCAGAAACATTCAGCACAGTGATTGCTTCATTAGGAAGAAGTTATCCACACGGCTTGACATGTTTTACTTAGAAAATATTAATCAGCTGACAATTTAGGGTTTTTGAGTATTGTTTTGAAAAAGCATAGGTCCAGCCTCTTCTACCCAAAGAGTAGAAACATTAAAAGACAAATATTGTGTGGTGACCCCGCTTCTATGATGTATCTAGAATGGGCAAATTCATAGAGACAGAAAGTAGAATTTACCATGGCCAGGGGAAAAGTAGAAATGGGGAGTTACTGCTTAATGTATACGGAGTTTCTGTTTGGGATGATGATGAATAAATTCTGGAAGTCAGAGCAATGGTTGTACAGCATTGTGCATGCACTTAGTGCCACTGAATTGTACATATTAAAGGGATAAATTTTATGCTGTGTATATTTTATGACAAAAAAATATTAATAGAGTGGTCTTCACACTTGACCACATAGTAAAATCACCGGGAGAACTTAAAATTCTAGTGCCCAGGCCATACTCCAGACAAATTAAAACAGAATCTTTGGGGCCGAGATCCAGGCATGTATAGTGTTTAAACTCTCCAGGTGATGCCAGTGTGCAGACAACTTTGAGAACCACTGTTGTAGATAATAGTTCCAAACTGCTTCTCCATACTATAATGGCAAAATCTAAATGCAAGTAGGCCTTTTCTACCATTCAAATTATCAAAAAATGTTTATGTATATGATGCCATTTTGTAAATACTGGGTAGGTAGGGATGAGATTAAGAGACTAACAAAATTATTGGTAACAAAAGTATTGAATTCTTAGGGAGAACATAAGCATATTTTGAGTAGAGTAAAAGAATAATGACGTATTTCGGAATACTAATAGAAGGGAATGGGCATATAAATTCTATATGCAGGATACAACTACACTAGAGGAAAATATTTGCAGATTATATGGCAAAGTGTAGTAATATCCAGAACAGATTAATACTTCCTTCAGATTAATAATAAAGAGATAATTAGAAAAAGAAGTAAAGCATTCTGAACAATTCACAAAAAGAGAAAGAAATCAGAAAATGTATAAAAAGATTCTCAATTTCACGTAATGAAAATTAAAATAATTACCATTTCCCCCACATTCAATGAATCGAAATAAGAAAGCTGGGTAATAAAATTTGAGGGAGGGTTTGGAAACTATGGGTATTGTGCATATTGTTGATGGGAGTGGTGTTGGCATTTTTTGGAGGACAGTTTGGCAGTGTCTGTTAAAATGTTAAATGCAAGGGCATCTGGGTGGTTCAGTAGGTTAAGCATCCAACTCTTGATCTCAAGGTTGTGAGTTCAAGCTCTGAGTTGGTTTCCACACTAGGCATGGAGCCTACTTTAAAAAAAAAATTAAATGCATATGCCTTCTAACCAGCAATTTCACTTTGCTGCTAGATACCCACACCTGTGCACAAAGAAACATTTTTACAAGCACTGTAAATAACCTAAATGCTTATCAGCAGGAGAATGGTTAAAGAAAATAGGAAAATCTATATCTAGGATACTAGGGAACTATATCTAGGATACTAGGGAAATCTATATCTAGGATACTAGGGAACTACTTTTTAAAAATGAGATTTTTCTATATCTATAATATAGGTAATAGATATAGGTATAGATAATCTATATCTAGGGATACTAGGGAACTACTTTTTAAAAATGAGATTTTTCTAGTTGCACTACCACGAGAAGATCTTTGTAACAATATGTTGAGTGGGAAAAGTGAGTTGTAGTAAAATATGTACAATATGGTACCATTTGTGTTTTTTTTCATCACATAAAACTGCTTTTCAGGGGCGCCTGGGTGGTTCAGTCAGTTGAGGATCTGCCTTTGGCTCAGGTCATGATCCCGGAGTCCTGGGACCAGGTTCTGCATTGGGCTCCCCACTCAGCAGGGAGCCTGCTTCTCCCTCTCCTTCTGCCTACTGCTCCCCGTGCTTGTGCTCTGTGTGTGTGTGTCAAATAAATAAAATCTTTTTAAAATTTTTAAAAAATAAAACCGTGCTTTCCATCGTATATTCATGTAAACGCATAGAATTTGGTGTATAAGAAGAGATATTCTGCTGCTGACAGGTGACTGCATTGGGAAAGGTGGATGGAAAAAAGGACTTTGTTTATTTAGATTTTTGTACAGAAGAGTACAGCTGGGATGAGGTAGCAGAAAGTGACCAATCTGAAACTCCTTCAAAGGGAAGATAGAATTTTAAGAGCAATTTGATGAACACGAGGGAACAGTTTGATAGATTGATGGGGTGCGAAGACAGACAGCAGAAGGGTTGGCTTGAGAGAAGAGTCTCGAAATGAGTGTCTTCATTGACTGTCCCTCCTGTTCTCTGAACTTATCTTTCCTTCCAAACTTGTTCTTCCCATGTTTCTGTGGGAATGTGTTTTATAGGGAAATGAGATTAAAAGAAGCCAGTGTTTCTGCTGGTGCTACTAGGGAATGGCGGATGTAGGATTGGTGTTTCTAATAAGGAAAGTCACTTTCATTATCTCTATGAACAGAGGTTGATGGTAGAAACAAAAAAAATCATTTTGCTTTTGCTTTCTAATACCCTTTAAATATCAATTTGAGGGGCGCCTGGGTGGCTCAGTGGGTTAAAACCTCTGCCTTCGGCTCAGGTCATGATCCCAGGGTCCTGGGATCGAGTCCCGCATCTGGCTCTCTGTTCAGTTGGGAGCCTGCTTCCCTTCCTCTCTCTCTACCTGCCTCTCTGCCTGCTTGTGATCTCTGTCTGTCAAATAAATAAATAAAAATCTTAAATAAATAAATAAATAAATGTCAATTTGAATGTAATTGAATCTTTTGACCTGAAAGGTCATGATTTTAAATTAAAATAATGAAGGCATAGTCTGAAAATTCTCCAGTCTTCTCTGCCACATTCCTGTTTCCCTGTAGTCTATAGAAAACATCACCTGCCAACACAATTTTATTTCAGCAACCTTCTCTTGAAATTTTTTATGTATACTCTCATCTTTTTAGTGGAGGGGGCATTGGCAAAATTTAGAGAAGCTTTTTCTTGGTAACTGAATCAAAATAGACACCAGGGGCCACAAAAGTACTAGACTCTGGTATAAGCAAAGATAGAATGAGAGAAGATGGGCATTTGGAAATATGTAAGAGTAATGCATTATTGGACAGCAAATAATTTACTGAATTTATAAGTGGAAAATTTTTATCATAGTGAGAATTCTCTCATTTTGGGTGGATTAAACTTTTTAGAATTTCAGAAAATCTTTTTAAAAAACATCTATGGTTTCCACATAATCTTTACTCTTGACTGCCACTGGAAGGAATTTATCTTTTTTTTTTTTTTTTATTTGCTGACTGTGCCCTGGAAGGAGTGGTACTTTCTACTATTGGCTGGTCTGGGGTGGGTTTACTGACCAAGCAGGGCACTTTAAGCCCATGGAGAACCCTAAATCAGAATGAGAGGCTGGGAAAGCTTGTTGCAGCCCAATTAAAGGACAGCCTGAGAGGGTAGGCTTTACCTTTGCTGATCCTGTTGATTGTCTCCTCTGGGGATTAAAGACAAACCTTCCTTAACAAGCACATTGAGTAGCTTGGGTTTCCAAAACTCTCCAGGACCAGTAATTAATCCAACTGGTAATGAGAGCACAGTGCTGAATTCTGGAAAGAAATCTTTTAACTCTTTCTATACGGAATAGTTCATTTTCCCTTATTGATAGTCCCTTTTAGCCTGAGCACTGTTTATTTGGGACAGTATTAAATAATAGTCTGGTGGAAAATCGTCTTTTTCAGTGAAGTCACATCATTTCGGTGCATTTAAAAGCAAAAGAATGGTCTTTATCCCCCAAATGTACAGACTTGAAAAGTGAACTTTTATAGTAGAAAGCACTTTTTACCTCTTGTTTTGATATGGGGGCAAATTCATACAGTTGATAATTAGTAAAAAGTTAAAATCTACTTCTGAATTAGAACTTGTATACCAGCAGTTACAT
Source organism: Taxidea taxus jeffersonii (assembly GCA_003697995.1). Taxonomy (NCBI): domain Eukaryota; kingdom Metazoa; phylum Chordata; class Mammalia; order Carnivora; family Mustelidae; genus Taxidea; species Taxidea taxus. The sequence goes on along the minus strand of ML111400.1, from coordinate 8,877 downwards.
TTCACTCAGGTCGCATTTTTAAATTTCTGATCGAGTTTTGCCTGTGGATGCAACCTTCCCCATCTGTTGCTTGTTTCTCCTACTCTCCTCTTCCCGTGACTTTGAGACATTTCCCATCCAGAGATTTCTAGCACGTGAAACATCTCTGACCAGGCTGCCTAGTTCTAGTTCTCTCTTCTAATTAATGGTTACACTTGAGTCCCATTTTCTGATGACTTCCATTCATAATCTGCTTGTACACTTTTTTTTTTTTTTAAGTGCTCCAAGATCCCACAGAACAAATCACCTGAGCCATCCGTGCATTGTGGCGTGCTGGTAATAGCTTGCTTCCTCAGGGCACGGAATTGGCCCCGATGGTCACTTTTTGATTCCAGCATTCTTTATTTCTCATCTTCAGCCATGTTTACATGGATACATATACACTCATTCTTCTGCCTCCTTCTGCCTTTCTCACCATACCCACCATACCCACCATGAAAAATGGAGGGTAAATGCCTTTCCGTACATCACGGTGTGTTTAGTACTAGAAACCCATTTCAGAACATTGACTTTTTCTTTGAATTTGAGAAAAGGGCTGATGACTGAAGTAATAATAATAAAACTGCTGTTAAGTCAATGCAACATGTGTATATCCCCACTATCTCTGATCCCTTGAATTGACCCTATATACCTACATTATCATTTTGCAGTTGAGAAAATGAAGATTCAGAGGGAGCTGGGGTTCAGAGCCAGCTCTCTGAGTCTAGAGCTTGTGTTCTTACTACTCATTGACAAGAAGATGACTCGAGAAGTAGTCAGGAAATATTTCACAAAGAATGTGGGATTTGCTGGGCAATAAGCAATGAGTGTCGGCATTGGAGTAGTAGCTTGAGAAGGTGCTCCAGTAAGGGGAACAAATCAAAAGGCATAGAAGCAGGAATGAGTTCAGTTCATAAGAGAGTGCAGAGACTCACCCAAATGGGACCAAGGCTGCCTGTTGGCAATTAGCAGGAACTGAGCGTGCTGGGAGGCCGGATTGTGGTGGGCTGGAAGAGCTATAGACAGAGGAGTCTAGTTTGGTTGCTAGTAGTGAGAGGCCATTTAAAAGTTAGCATTTAGGGAAACCTGCCTGCCAGGGATGCATGGGATGAGGAAGAAAGGGGAGAACGTATTGTTCCTCAAAAGGTCAGCTAGAAGGATGCACTAGCCTTGGGCTAGGAAGTGGGGATGAGGTGGGTCTGGAGAAGAAGGGATGGAGAGCATAGACATTTCAAAGAAGAAAGAACTGAACTTGCAATGAGTAGCTAGATGGGTGTTGAAGGAAAGAGGTAAAGCTGACTGAGATGTTGAGCTTGGCTGTCTAGGGAATGAAAGTAGGGTTCTACTAGCAAAGACTAAGACTGAGAAAGGTGGTTGAAGAGAAGGCCAAGGAGGGTTTTAAGTGCGTAGGTTGGTGCTCTGCCCACACTTCCTGTAACCTGTGAGTCCTTGCAACTCAGTGAAAGCCTGATGTGAGAGAGCCAAAAAGCAAGACAGGATGGAAGGTGTCTGTCACCAGGTGCCAGGGTGACCCAGAGCAGAGGGGTGTGGGAAACTATGATGGGAATGGGTGTGGGATCAAAAGCTAAAAGTCGCCAGAATCAGAGAATGTATGGAGTTCCAGGTGGGACTGGAGTGGTCTCTGTCCACCAAGTGTTTCTGAGGGCTAGTTCTTTCTGAACACTGTAGTCTGATGTTAATTTAGAGCTGTTGAGCCTTATATGGAGATAGTGATCTCCAGTCTGCCCGGTCTGGATATACAGAACTCTCCTTTTGGAGAGTGCTACTGGGTTTAAAAGAAAAAAGAGACTTGTGAAAGTGTGTGGTATCAGTTTATTTTGCATCTGAGAAAGCCATTGTTTTTTTCTTTTTCCACCCTTGAAGAAAAGCAAATACTGTGTGTGAGGATTAAGCCCTTTCCTTCTCTCTGTATCTGAGGCAAGAAAAAGACAAGACTCCCAGGAAAGCAGGATAAAGGGGAAAATGACTTTGAGATGCACTTTCTTAAAATAACTGAAGGAGTGACCTCATGAGCCAGCTGATAGCCTGGGTTTGCAAATGGATACTTCCTATTAGCCTGCTGCTTGATGCCGCAGAGCCAAATATATATGGAGTGTATTATATCATATCCTGTAGGCAGGAGACTGTCTCTGGGAGAGGCCGACTTGGGGAGGTGAAAGGATTGAGGACGTAAATACAGTCAACCAGAGCTCTCCTTGTTCTGGGAAGCTTTACTGATTTGGGTTCATGATTCCCTATTATATAATAATTGGTGTCAGCTTCTGGTGAAATAATATTCAAATAAGAACACCTGATACCTCAGTAGGCTCTTGAATACAGAAGTGGTGCTGTGTTCATTCTCCCATTAATACTTGACCGTTCCCATTTCTGGTTTCTTTTTCTCTTTTATCGCAACAAGCTCATGTCCTTGGGTGTGACCCATTGCTAAAATTGTCTTCTCCTTTTGGTCTTGTGCTGTTGGGGCAGTGTGGATGTGTCCTTAGTTGGAGGATGCTGCTTCTCTCTGGAGTGTTGCAGAGGTTAAAAGGAAAGCAGCAGGTCCGGGGAGGAACATTATAACTTGATAAACTGCTTCTCTTGCCAAAAATCATCGTCGGCAATTAAGAGTATTCACAAAGTAAGCTCCCCTTCCCCTCCAACGTACATGCTCAGTGTGGTTACTGTGCCAGGAGAATGGCAGTTGTCTCTGGTTTAACACCTGCCTAGTCTGGATTTGATTTGTGAAATAAATCTGGATGAAGTCCACAGTGTGTTTAAGATCACTCATGTATGTATGTCAGACTCACAGACATGGGCCTAGCATACCAGAAACTTTGTGGAAAAGCTTTAGGGTTACTTTCCCTTTTTCTTAAGTAGAGTCTACTTCCCATTTGTAACCAGCCACCTTCCTGAATGCTCTGTTTATGGTAGTTTTTCATATGATTCTCTGGGGTTTTCCAGATGCATGGTCATAAATCATCTACAAATAGTGATGATTCTACCTGCTCCTCACCTCTTATTTCTCTGATCTGCTTGCCCTGCTCACTACCTCCAGAACAATGTTGAAAACACATTGGCTTTGTTTGACACCTTAAATGTGTGGAAAGCCATAGAAGGGAAATGAGGGAAACAGTATCCATATAGTATCTTAGGAAGAAATCACAGTTGGTAGCTGATATTCTTGATCTTCTAGGGCCAAGTCATTGAAATACAGGTTAGGGTATGCTTCACCAACATATGTATAATTCTCAGCCCCCCATGGAGCTATGGTAACCTGTGGAAAACAATGGGTTCTCATCAGTCACATCTTGGAATTCTCTGAGACTCTCCAGAAAAACTCTCTGTGTTATTATCTTTGAATTTGGTGGAGGGGCGCCTGGGTGGCTCAGTCGTTAAATGTCAGGTCATGGGGCGCCTGGGTGGCTCAGTGGGTTAAAGCCTCTGCCTTCAGCTCAGGTCATGATTCCAGGGTCCTGGGATCAAGCCCTGCATAGGGCTCTCTGCTCAGCAGGGAGCCTGCTTCCCTTCCTCTCTCTCTGCCTGCCTCTCTGCCTACCTACAATCTCTGTCTGTCAAATAAATAAATAAAATCTTTAAAAAAAAAAAAAAATGTCAGGTCATGATCCCAGGGTTCTGGGATCAAGCCCCACATCGGGCTCCTTGCTCCGCGGGAAGCCTGCTTCTCCTTCTCCCACTCCCTCTGCTTGTGTTCCCTCTCTCACCGAGTCTCTCTCTGTCAAATAAATAAATAAAATCTTAAGGGAAAAAAAAAAGAATTTGGTGGAAGACACAGGCACATCCCAGATGTTTTTCATGACTGCTAATGACCACACTTCTTGTCTTCTAGGCCCAGCTGCGGGCATTTATTCCAGAGATGCTCAAGTACTCCACGGGTCGGGGAAAACCAGGCTGGGGCAAAGAAAGCTGCAAGCCCATCTGGTGGCCTGAAGATATCCCATGGGCGAATGTCCGGAGCGACGTCCGCACGGAAGAGCAAAAGCAGAGGGTGAGGGTTTCTCAGACCTGAGTAGTCTGTTGGCTTTTCCACTCTGAATCAACTACCTCGATTTTGGGGATTCCACTTCTTATGCTAAAAAGTCTAAAAATATATGTGTGAAAGTCGCACCTGTCTCCCGGAGAGGTTTGCTGTTGTCTGATTTAGAGCCTTTCCCGTTCCATCACTTCATCTCTGTAAAGACTCGGGGTGGGACCATGAGCTTACTGTGCTCTCTGCCTCCTTGCCTTTTGGAGCAGTTTTAATGTTATGAGGTGCTTGGAAGAACTGAAGAAACGTTAAGAAAAAGTATTAAGCACTTTGAAGACTTAGAAATGTCCTTATTTCTGGTTAGCAGGAACCACTGTTGAAAAATACAAATACAGAATTAAAGAGATGACAAGTTGGCTGAGGCTGCTGATAATGATACTTCTTTTTTTAAGAAGATGGACTCAACTAGATGTCATCCCTTGCTTTTTCTGCACATTGTTTTTTAGTTATCCTGGAAGTTTATTGAGAACCCTAATATAAAATTCTTGACAAAGGAGTAAGCTTCTTTTGTGAGAAGTTTAAGATTTGGCCTCAGGTTAGAAGAGTATAAAACCCAAAAGCTAAACCAGACTTTGATCGGGAAGGAATCTAGGGGGAAATCTTTGATGCTTGGTGTGAGTTCCTTTGTGCCACAATGGGTCTAAGGGAAATAACCCTAAGGGAGCTTATTCTGTACCGGCTTGGTTTGGTTTAGTTTGGTTTGATAAATAAGTACCTGCTTATTCCATAGTAGCGCTGAATAACCAATATTCTTTGTGACTTTAATGTGCTTGTCTGGTCTTTTGGTGACAGGTTTCATGGACCCAGGCACTACGGACCATAGTTAAAAACTGTTATAAACAGCATGGGCGGGAGGACCTTTTGTATGCTTTCGAAGATCAGCAAACACAAACACAGGCCACAACCACACACAGTATAGCCCATCTTGTACCATCACAGACCGTAGTCCAGACCTTTAGTAACCCTGATGGCACTGTCTCACTTATCCAGGTAAGTAAACCTATGTTACCAGATTGTGGTTTGTGAGGTAGATTGGTGGGCGCCTCGCCCACCAATGGACAAAGTTTTTTGTCATGCAAACTCTTAATTAATTTTTTATAGCTCCCCAGAGTCTTTCTATCTGAAACTGACTTTTTAATAAGATTTTAAATTGTCTGCAATTTGTTAAATACAGAGCCATCGGTAGCTTTTTCTGGACATTTCAAAACACAGTCCTATAAAAATGGCTTCCTTTGTACTGTTTCATTCTATCAGGGGCAGGAGCTGTTCCTTCTGAATTACCTCTCCTGAGGTAAAACTCAACTTGCTGGTAGATGGGGGACCTCTAAAATTCAAATTGGGGTGAAAGTGGAAAGTTGCTTGATTGATGCTAGTTACCAATGGTGAAATGTGATAGCTTCTAATATTGATTTATTGGGTTGAAATAGAATTCTGAAACTCATGTAAGTGTCTGAAACATGATTTTAGTAGCTCATTTTACATTACAAAGCATATTAATCATTACCTGTGCTGAATTTGGGATTACATGAATCTTACCTTCTGAATAAAGGAGAGGTAGAAGGACCCATCCGCTGACACCACTCTCCGTGTTTTTCTTTAGGTTGGTACAGGGGCAACAGTAGCCACATTGGCTGATGCTTCCGAATTGCCAACCACAGTCACTGTTGCCCAAGTGAATTATTCTGCAGTGGCTGATGGAGAGGTAAGAAAGAGGATTTGGCCTGCATTGACTTAAATACTTAAATGTATAGGTGAGGGAGTAGTTAGGGTCCAGAAGATAAAAAGACCGGGTAGCCAGCACATCTGTAGCATTTATTTTATTTAAGCTTTTTAAAACATCAGGCCATGACAGTTTTACAAAATATCTTATGCCGTGGATATTAATTGTAATAATTGAAATTCATAGATCTTCATGATAGACCTGTCAGAAACTTATAATTTTACATTTGCAATATAGCATTTTGCATAATACACAATAAAAAGAGATTATCCATTTAATACTTTTATGCTGTGAGTCCCAAAGATTTAATCATTGGGCTCTGTTAAAAAAAATTTGATCATTAAGACTGGAGCTACTAAAGAATTCTTTGGAGGGATAAAAATATTTGTAAATCAGTGGCCATGATTTATTACATTTTAAATATGCCTTTGAAAAGACTTTATGAGAAAATTCTTCTCTACCAAAATCAAGGTAATTATGGGATGTTAACCTAAAGGTAGTGAGCCTTAATTGAGTACTTGGTAAGCTAAGTGCTCAGCCCTATTGAGAATAGATTCTTCACTTTATAGATGAGAAAACTGAGACATGTAGAGGTTAGGTGATCTGCCCAGAGTCACAAAGGATTGAAGCTGAGTAATGCATTTAGAAAAATGTTGTCCAGGCTCTGAGGCCTGAGCCATTTGTGAGGTTCAGGAAAGGGTTCATTAAGGCACTGTGGGCTTTTCCCCTAAGGTACCAGTGTGGTATAGCCCTGAAGCTTGAAAAATAGCTAACAAATGTCAATGAGCAATATTAGAAATAAAGCTAAAAATATTATCTCACCCTTGTTCACAACCATGGGGCATTTCTACTCAGAACACCACAAAGTCATTTTCATGTGTACAACTCAGGAAAGGGAGAGAACTGAGAAAGTTCTCATGGCTAGTGAGATGAAGAGAAACACAGCCAGGCTCCCTGGTCAGCCAGCAGGAAGTGAGTCCCTGCTGTGCTGCGCTGACGTGTTAGCTGTGTGGAGTGGCTTACACAGGAACCGTGCTCTCGAGATGCCCCTCCTGTCTCTCTGCTGTGTGGGGGAGAGTAGTGTCTCCGTAGATGAACTCTGGTCCGTGCTGTAGATGCTGCAAGGTGGTCTGTGCCTTCAGGAGAGAATGTTTCCAGCTAGGGAGTCTGAGAAAGTTTGGGGGCAGGAACAGCAGTTGGTTTTACAGTATACAAAAGTGACAGTCAACAGGATATTTACTTTTATAGGTATGTAAGCATCATGTAAGAGTATGGATTAGCTGAGGGAAAAATCCATCAGTCCCCGGATGCTAGAACTGGAGGACACTAGACAACACTAGAACTTGACGTGTGAAAGAGATAGAAAAGACAGTGGTGGGTACATTCACAAGATTTTTTACTCTCTGACTTAATCAAAGTTATCAACCATATCTACCTACCGAATGTTTCCTGATACTATTTAAAGAAAGCAGCCCTTTGTTTCTTAAACACTTCCCTAGAGATGAATCCTTTGAAGCCCATCTTACTAAATAACTTCATATATATAGTGGTTAGTTAATTCATAAGTTCATGGAAAAATATGAAGAATTAAAAAAAAAAATCTCAGTGACTTATCTACGGCTTTTTTAACACATCATTTTTAGTCATCTATTGTAGGAATGGGTGAATGACAGAAATAGCCTACTGGTAAATACCAAAATTCATACAGATTTTTTTTTAAAAAAATGTAATTCTTTGCACACTTAGAATGAGACAAAAATGACATGAAGAGAAGCAGCACAGGTTATCTCAGAAAGTGACAAAATGTTTTAGATTTTGTAGTGTGATTTATTTGCCTTCTCATTCCTCCTAGATGTTGACGTGGTTGTTAGCATGTCAGTTTTGAGCCCTAAGAACTGGAATTACTCAAAATATCTCACTGCTTAGGGCAGATAAGACCACATCAAGTTAATGAAACATTGTATCAGATGACTCAGTAAAAATATCCTACTGCCTTGTATTTAGCATCTTTTCTTACAAGGAAGAGAAAGTACTTCACAAAAATAAATGATACCTCTACTTATAGAAGTTGTGAGGTCATTTTATTATCCTAACCTTGCCAGTGAGAGCTCTTACCATTAGACTACACTGCCTTCAACATCCAGTTAGTTACATTTAGTTAAATTTATTAGAAAGACCACTGGGGCCAGTCTCTTCCGGTAATAGATGGTCTCCCAAATCTGTTTGAGTACTCTCTGTCCTGAGAATACCCAGTAATCTAAGTATAGTTGACTCTTGAACAACATGAGAGTTAGGGGTGCAGATCCCCTGTTGCAGTCAAATTCACATATAATTTTTTGATTCCCCCAAAACTTAACTACTAATAACCTAGTATTGACCAGAAGCCTTACTGATAACAGAAACAGCCAGTTAACACATATTTTATATGTTATATGTATTATATACTGTATTCATATAATAAAGCAAGTTAAAGAAAATGGTATTTAAAAAAAAGAGAAGACATGTTTATAGTACTACACTGTATTTATTTTTTTAAAAATCCCCCTATAAATGGACCCATATAGTTCAAACCTGTGTTGTTCAAGGGTTACCCATAGCTACAAAGAAACAAAAAATCTAGTCACCTTAAAACTAATTAAAGACACTATAAGTTACATAAACACTATAAGTTACATAGACATTTAGAAAAGAACAAGGAAATAGGGGTGCCTGGCTGGCTCAGCAAGTTTGGGGCCCACGTTGTGAGTTCGGGCCCCATGTTGTGTGAGAGATTTCTTACATGAATACACAAACTTTAAAAGAAGAGAGACTTTTGGAGCACCTGACTGGCTCAGTAGAAGAACATGCGACTCTTGATCCTAGGTTCATGAGTTCAAGCCCCACACTGGGTGTGGAACCTACTTTAAGAAAAAAGGAACAAGGAAAGAATTTTAAAATAATATGAAATAAACTATCTTGATTTCAAAATATTTGAATAATTTCAGTTTTGGTGGCATACTTACAAAGACAAATGGGTTTGAGAATTTATCCTATCGTGTGATAAGACCACCAATTGGTAGTGGTGATATTCATTGCACTTAAGTGTCAGAAGTCA
>ML111399.1:124773-161160 GCA_003697995.1 Taxidea taxus jeffersonii | reverse complement strand
GAAAGTGTATAGTTCCTACCACATTTATCAGTCTCATGGCAGGAAGTTAAAAGTGTTTGCTCTAATAGCTTTCTTTTCTTATGAAATAGAAGAGAAAATAATAGCCTGAACATAAGGGAAAAAATGGAGTAGTCAGTAGTTCAAGGTAAATGGTGGAGAAATGGACTACTAGGAAGAAAGAAGACATTGACTAAGAACCCATTGTGTCTAGGAAAGAAAGTAGGACAAAAAATTAATGATATAACTCTTCTTTTCACTAAGTAGATATTCTTAACGTAATATAAGACCATATACATACACACACACAATAGATTTTCCTGGACTCTCATTTTGGTGTATTCTGGTTTGAAGGAGAGATTATCTGCTATAAATGAAGTTATTTTGATTTGCATCTTTGTAATACATCAAGAGTACTGTTAAGATATTTCTATCAATCTATTGCCAGCACCAAACTTGCTTTTAAATACAGAGAATCAGGTTCAATTACTAATCATCTACAACTTCATTATCCATGGTTAGATTTGAGAAGCATTGATCTAAATAATCTAGAACAGGAGATATCCCAAAATTATTTGAATTGGGTTTTGAAAAACATAATCGTTTACATTAAATTTACATTCCTAATTTGCCTCACTTCGGCAAATATTAAAATTAGTTTAAATTCTCTAGGAAGATACTCATGATACTAGAAGGGGATTAGAGTTTAGAGAGAATCCCAACAGAGATTAAGAATTAGCAACAAATAATAAAGAAAATGAATCACCTCAATTGTATTGAGATAAATGTCTAATAGAACTCCTTTTTCAATTATAAAATAACTGACAAATGATAAAATAACTGATAAATGACTCTTAAATTTTCAAAAGCAGAGCTGTTCCCATTCTCAACCTGATGCCACTCATACCCTCAGCTGAATCTTGACTTAAATTCCGTGTACATTCTTTCCAACACCCAGGCTTATATAAGTTACCTCTGAATAATAAATAGTTCCACCTTGTGTGTTTGGTGGAGATATAGCCAGGGCAGGTGGACAACTCTAATCTAATTATGCTCTCCTCACATCCCTCATCCACTCATTCATTCAATCAATTCATTCAATTTCAGTGATAATTCAAGTACTCAGAACTTACTCTGTGTCAGGGGCTGTGTTAACTGATAACATCACACAGATCAACAACAGAGATGACCTAAGTAAATTACCAATTAAAACCTATGAGATAAGACTTATGATAGTTGTGTACTATATAAGGTAAAGCAGTGGACCACCATCTTAGGTCTGGCGTTAACTTCTGAATACTTCTCAAGGAAGATAGCTTTAGAGTTCTTTAAAAATGAGCAAGAGTTAATCCTCTGGAGAAGGAAAGAGATCAGGAAGGAAAATAAAGACAGGGGATCAGCTTGGACAAAGAAATAAGAGGTGTCATAAAACATCTTTGCAGTTTCCTCAGATGGAGCACATAGGTCAGACCGTGGAGAGATTTATATGCCAAGATAAGGAAGTGGATCATATCCTAAAGGTTATGGGGATTTTTTTTTGATGAAAGCTTTGCAATGACACGATGAAATTCACATTTTACAACATTTTTCTGGAAATTGTGTTTTGAAAACATAATTATTTACATTAAATTTACATTCTCAATTTGCCTCATGCATATGCAAATATTAAAACTTTTCTGAATTCTCTAGGAATTCAATGGATTGGAAGCATTTGGGAAAAACCTGAAAGTAGGGAGATGAGCTGAGGCATCTGACTGGGACAAATGCAATGGAGTCAGAAGAGCTGAAATCTAGAAATGTTAAATTGGCAAAAAGAAGGTGATGATGGGAGGGAAGGAAGAACTTCAGCTAATTCTCCACTCTCTGGTTTGGACATGGAATTAATTTTGGCATTACCACTCATTAAGTTAGAGATTGCAGTAGGAGAAAAATGTTTGGGCACATAGCAATGAATTCAGACTTGGACATGTTGAATTTGGAATACCCATGAGCAAAGCCTTCTAGAGATAATCAAGGAGTCAATTAAATAGGTCTGTCACTCAAAAGATAGGTCAAAGCTGAACATACATATTGAGAATCATTATAATATAGGTGATGGTATGTGGATGAAGGTATAGACCATTGAGAGTAGAACAAAGAGAAAAGCAGAGCAAAAACAGTAGAGACCTATACACATTATACCAACTAAAAGATTGTGAGTGTCCTACTTAGTGGAGCTCAAAAGGCTTCACCTTACAGCTAAGGCAGAGGCCGGCTTTTCTTTATCCTAACCAACTTACCCTGGTTATTCTATCAAATAATTCTTAAATGTTTATGTTTCTTCTTGATAAAGTAGGTTTCTTAATCTCTTCTTATAAGTAAATGTTATTGTTTAAAAACAGCTCCTGAATTAATATTGGCTACTTCAAGAACCTGAATCAATCTACAAATAATCTAACATCTACATAATATTATGTTCATTGGCATTCTTTGACAGAGGAGGAGAAAACTTGTTGTAGAACACACCATAATAGATTACAATTAAATGATTATAAATTCTTGCCATTTCTATAAGAACACCCCTACACCATATGACTTTTTTGACACCCCCCCACCAACAACAGGGAGAATCTTTACTCCACTCCTTGAATCTTGGGTTGCTTGTTTGGGGATTTTTTACTTGGTTTGGTCAAAAAGCCATCAACAAACATTAATGTGGGCAGAAGCTTAAAAAGGAATTGGACCTTGGAACGTGCACTCTGTTGCATCTGGGAAAATTTCTACCACCTTGTGAAGAAGCCCAGGTAAGTCTACTGGAAAATAAGGGGCCATGTACAAAAATGAGCCATCCCAGCTGAAAGGCTCTAGACTACCCGACCTTCCAGTTGACATGCATGGAAATGAAATGATCCCAGACCATCCAACTGCAGATGACCTTCCCACTGCTTATAAAGATGAACAAAGCTGGTTCAGAATTGAAGAGCCTCCCAGCTGACCTGGAAAACTGTGAGCAAATAAAATGATTTTTAATTTCAGTCACAAAGTTTTGGGTTGCTCTGTCATGCAGCAATGGATAACTGACACTACCACTTTCTAGAAATGAATAAGAGATCATTTAATTTGTTTTAAGTAATTTGTAAATTATAATCTCTGATATAGCAAGAGAATCTCAGAGCAGGCAAACATTACCTCCTCTATGACTTTAACCGAAAAACATATTCTACTTAAGCATGTTGTAGAGTGAGTGCATAGACTTATTCTAAATCATGACAATTAACTATCTTGGATTTTAATCATAGTTAATAGCTTGGATTAAGTCTGAGTTGAGAGACAAGCAGCTCTCACAAGTGTTTACCCTGTAGCTGTAAGTTTTTAAACTTCATAACTGTAATGAAGACATACAATCAGGTTTTTATCCAAATGCACATTGATACTTAACTACCTACTTTTCATTTTATTTTTGTTTAAAAATTCAATAGATGGTTTAAAAACTACTTTGAAAAAGATGCCATGACATTTCTCAAGAAATCTAGGATGAAATATTTCATAACAGATATTAATATTGCCACAGAACACTGAAAGAATTCTTTTAAAGTACCCACCTCACAAGATAAACCTAGTTTTCTTAGGATAATTATGGACAAAGTTTACAAATTATTCACCTTTATATCACCCATACTCCCTCCCTCCAGTTTAGGAGGTACTTGATATGTGTTTGTTAAGTGAGTGAGTGAATGGTTAATAGGCCAGTTGCATTGTTTCAGGCTTTAGTACATGTTTGTTGTACTTTCAGAGAAGTGATTTGACCCAGGATATATGTGACTCGATACATTTAAAGAGTCACTCGTAACAAGGCTCTACTGGTATTATACTTATAAATGAAACCGCACTAATGATTCTGAAGGAATCATCTCAACTAAGAGATCCCTCTACATGATGTAAGATTTACCAGTTTCGACCCAGTATCTATAATAGATTGCATTCTCCTTTTAAAAGAGCAAAATCAGCCAATCTAATTTTCACTTAGTTTACAAGATGTGTATATAGTTATAGGCATATAAAATATATATTTATCTTTATATTTACAGATACCAGGGCTGGTGATTGCTATCTGAGTGAATAGGTGTGGCTGAAAAACCTTTGCCTGACCAACTGTTCTTTCCACACTGTACACACATAAAGGCTATTCTATGGATGGCAGCTGTAGCCCTATTTGCAGAGCCCACAGCTATTTGTGACCCCACAATTTAAAATCTTCCTCTGCTCACTACCATTATTCATATATAGCTAGACTTCTAACTGGTGCAACTAAAGATGCATTGCCTGTTATCACTTGGAATTCCAGGATTCCACTGAGTCATATGAAGTTTTACTTCATGGGATCTTTACAGTTTTTCTTCCACAGACTCTGTGTCTGCTTGCCAACCTCCAGCTTGGCAAACAGCATCTATATGAGTCTCCTATTGTCATACATTCTTCACACCTGCCCAGTCTCAAAGCCTCATGTTTCCGTGACAATTACATACACTAGCTAAGTGTAGGTCTTCCCTGTCTGACTTGCCCACTTAAAGTTAAACATCACTCACATCAGAGGAACTGATGAGCCTATTCAAGAAATAATTTATTCATTTACTTAGTGCTTATTTATTGAAGCACCAGGCTGTTTTGAGTGCTGAGAATAAAGCAATAAACAGAGTCACTTCCACAACGGAGCTTTTATCACAGTGATGCACATTGCTCTTCCCACCACAGAACAGAGATAGTATCTCTTCTTTGGTATCACTTAGACAATTCTTTAACAGCTAATAAGTTCTTAATACATGCTTGTAAGGCAGATCAGAAAACCTCATTCTACGCTAGAGTCTGGGTATATATGTATATTCATATATACATATGTATATATGTACACACATATATACCCCTTATCAGCCCATAAACCTTGGAGAGCACTGGACTTCTGATTGATTCCACTTTCTACTTCTGCTTCCTGGATCTCATGGATCTCTCTACTGCCTAGGTAACAAAGATCATGACTGCTTTTAGATATTCTTTGCTAATCAAAGTAAGTAATTGGCTCCACTGTTTTCTCTCTTCAAGCTGGGATATAATTTTGATCTTCTGATACTTGTCCCAAGTCTGTGGTCCTATACTTATTCTGCCAAGATTTCCATATATTTTATTGGCATTTTTCTTGAGTGCTTCAATGGTCATCTAGTTGTGAAAATATGGGTTCATGACATGGATTTGTCATGGAGGCTTGTATGGGTCTTGACATGCTGCCTCACCTTCCCTCCATGTTTTACAAACACCAGTATTCATCAAAGCACCCACATCAGATGGAGATAAGACAGAACAAGTGAGTAGTAAACACAAACACAAATCTACCATTCACTTACCTTTGTTCTGGGCCCCATGGTCTCAACCATCTTAATAGTTTGTTGGCCAGGTGGTTATTTATTCCCAAGACCATATTTTAGGAATCCCCAAAAGAGCTACTGACATATTTCTACTGTAAAAGTTATTTGACAAATCCTATGTATACCCAACTTCTTGTTTCTCACTCAGTAAAAATTCTCCCCCTGAGAAGGTCTGGGTTATACTCCTAAATTTGGATTCAAAAAGGTTAAACATTTCATTACCCAAGTTTCATCTCCCTTTGGACTTTTATAAATACCATGTTATTTCCCATTTTTCCCCCTATTTAGCCTAGGACAAATTTGGAGTGGGAGGGAAAGAAAACTCAAAAATGTGCTAATAAACAAGTATACTCCTGGATAACTAGGAATAAGGATTGTGTAAATTGCCTTGTTTCATGGTCTGGACAGTAGACTGCACATGAATTTTTTTTTAATTACTTGACCATGATCTCTAGTCCTTCAAGACTCAAACCATGGAGGAATCACAAAACAAGCATTTATTTTACACTTCCTATGTTCATAGTAATATGTTAGTTCCTGTGAAAAGTAAAAGATTATTATCCTCCCCAAAGGATCCTAAAATTTTAATGAAGAAAGAATGCCAAATAATAAGATATATGGCCAACAATAAATGGCATTTCATACTATTTTATCAAAATCACAAATATTATTAAAAAGTCAAAATCAATGGTTAATATAATGGTACCACTAATTAGCACTAAAGGAATTTAAAGACAAGACAATCTTCACCTCCCCAAAGTAGAACCTAGAAAATTGTTTTCCCAACTTCCCTCAAAGCAAGAAATGGGCTCATGACCTGGGCATGAGACATGAGACATGAGCTTGGAAGAGGGTGAAGGGAGTGAAAGACTGTAATGTTAAACTGATGCTGGCACAATAGTGTCTCCTGCAACATTCAGAGCCCACAGCAAGTCGCCCAATGGAGTGGTGCAATACCACATTTTGGAGATTGTGAGTGCAAAGCTGTCAACCTTGACTCTCTGGCCATTACAGAGACTCCGTGGTGTAAAATTTATCCTTTTGTAAATTTTTTATTCTGCGTAAAATAGTGCAGGTGGGTTCTGTTGTTTACAACTACAAACCTGAACAGAGACCAAACTGGTGAAAGCAAAATATGCTTCTTGAATCAATATTTGCCTAGTAAGAAGTACATATATTAGTAAAAATACTAAGTTCAGATCAAGTTTTAGAAAAGTAGGGAGAAAGACAAGGGGCGAAAGGATACATAGAGAACATGATAAATTTACTATAATAATGTAATATGCAAAAGGTGCTAATGCATATTTGACAGGAGGAAACATTCATCTGTGCCCAGTTGCACTCTTCTTTCTCTACACTTCTAGAAGGCTGACTTTTGTCCTCTGCATCATTGCCCACCCCACCACCCCCCAGCTTCTGGATTTCAGTTGGGTTCACTGAGGAACATCATGGAGCAGGAGTGTGAGATCAGAGGAGTCTATTTTCTTGGCCCCCTCCATGCAAGGTCTCATGGACTGGAGCCTACCTTGACCAAAGTGTTGGGTTCTGGTCAGGCAGCCTTATTATCCCCACAGCCTTTCTTTGATAACTTTTTTAAGCTTTGAAATGCAGGGATAAGAGTGGAACTCCAAAGGCACTAGTCCCAGAGTACTTCTTAGGTTTCCTGCAGTCTATCACACCTCTGCAAAGAGTGTCTCTATGAACTAAAAAAGTACTTTTCTGCTGAGACCCTGACTAATAAAGTAATATATATTATTTGTATAGTATATATACTATATAAATATATATGTATGTATATATATAATATATAACTATAAGGACCTGCAGGGAAAA
Organism: Taxidea taxus jeffersonii; assembly: GCA_003697995.1. NCBI lineage: Eukaryota > Metazoa > Chordata > Mammalia > Carnivora > Mustelidae > Taxidea > Taxidea taxus. The sequence continues at coordinate 153,934 of ML111399.1, read as the reverse complement.
AAGAAACATGTTCTGAAAAGTGGTTAACCTCAGGGGATGAGAAGAGAGGGAGAGTCATTACAGTGGGGATTGGTAAACAAGAGACACAGAGATAGCAACTATATGTGTAATATATATCATATAAAGGCTTATTCTTAAGCTGGGTCATGGGATTATGAATGTTTTCTATAGAGTATTTTTACGATTTTTATGTTAAATTCCATAATTTAGCAATAATTCTGTACTCTCTTAAGGATCTTTCAGTGAATAAAAGTCTTAATTTTAATATAATTTAATTTACCAAGCTTTTCTTTTATGGTTAGGACTTTTTACATCCTATTTAAGAAATCTATGCCAAAATGGCAACATAGGAAATGCTGGTCCATTTTACCTCCACAAAGAAAAAGAATTATATAGGCTATCCATAAACAACTCATAGAAACAGAGAGTAGAATGGCAATTACCAGAGGCTGGTTGGTGGGGATGAAAAATGGGAAGATGTTGGTCAAAGTGTACAAACTTCCATTTTGAGATGAATAAGTTCTGAGGATTGAATGTACAGCATGGTGATTTTAGTTAATAACACTGTGTTATATACTTGAAAGTTACTGAGAGTAAATCTTCAATGTTGTTAGCACAAAAAAAGAAATAATCATGTGAAGCAATAAAGGTGTTCGCTAATACTACAGTGGTAATCATTCACAATATATAAGTGTATCAGATCAGTACCTTAAACTTATACAATGTTATGTGTCAATTATATCTCAATAAAGCTGGGGAATCTTTGCCTATTTAATAATACCTTAGTCACTGAAATATGCTGTGTTATTTTCTAGAAGCTTTATCAGGTTACCTCTCTCATTTAGGTCTACAATCTATTTGGAATTTATTTTTTGTATGGTACTATGCTTTCTACGGTTAACATACTATGGCATTTTCATAGCTAATACTATATTTAGGACTTTTGCCTTTACATTTATACTGATATTACCCTGTTGATCTTTATTTTGTAATGATGTGATAATTGTCTATTGATATATTTCTTCCTTAAGTATCTGGAACATTCACTGGGCTTGGATATTTCTTTCCAGAAAGGTCTTAAATTAAATTAGAGATTCCATTTCTTGAATATAATTATTCATACCTCCTTTTCTTGCATCAGTAGTTGGTAGGTAAAGATAAATGTTTACTTTTTTTCCATTTGGATACCCAATCTATCTTGTGCATTTATTAAAAAGTCTGTTCTTCCCATCTCTGCCACTCCTGCTGCCCCAGGATCAACTTTAATATAAATTTTCATATGTTTGTGGTAAGTTTTGTACTCTTTATTCTGTTCTTCACCTTGCATGTATCCTGGCATCAGTATTTCACTATTCTTTTTGTTTTGTTTTGTTTCTTAGTGTTCAATAAGATAGTTTTCAAATAGTTCTTTGTAACACTCAGTGCCTGTCCCATTATGTGCCCTCCTTAATGTCCATCACCCTATTACCCCATCCCCCCACCTACCTCCCCTCAAGCAACCCTGTGTTTTTCCTATAGTTAAGAGTCTTTCAGGGTTTGTCTCCCTCTTTGATGAATTCCCATTCAGTTTTCCCTCCCTTCCCCTAAGATCCTCTGTGCTGTTTACTATATTCCACATATGAATGAAAACATAGGATAATGTCTTTCTCTGACTGACTTATTTCATTCAGCATGATACCCTCCAGTTCCATCCACATCAATGCAAATAGAAAATATTCATCCTTTCTGAAGGCTGAGTAATATTCCATTGTATATATACATACTGCATCTTCTTTATCCATTCATCTGTTTCTGGACATCTCAGCTCTTTCCACAGTTTGGCTGTAGAGGAGAACACAGGCAACAATCTCTTCGACCTCATCCACAACAATTTCCTGCCAGAAATGTCTCCAAAGGCAAGGAAAACAAAGGTAAAAATGAACTATCGGGACTTCATCAAGATTTTTCATTGCCTTCTGCACAGCAAAGGAAATAGTTGACAAAACCAAAAGACAGCCTATGGAATGGAAAAAGATATTTGCAAATGCCTTATCAGATAAAGGTCTGGTATCCATGATCTATAAAGAACTTCTCAAACTCAACACCCAAAAAACAAATAATTCAGTCAAGAAATGGACAGAAGATATTAACAGACATTTCTCCAAAAAAGACATACAAATGGCCAACACATGAAAAAAATGTTCCACATCACTTGGCATCAGCCAATTCACACCATTCAGAATGGCTAAAATTAACAAGACAGAAAACAACAGATGTTGGCAAGGATGTGGAGAAAGAGGAACACTTTAACACTGTTGGTGGGAATGCAAGCTGGAAAACAGTTTGGAGGATGGAGGTTCCCTAAAAAGTTGAAAATAGAGCTACCCTATGACCCAGCAATTGCACTACTGGGTATTTAGCCCAAAGATACAAATACAGTGATCCAAAGGGGCACCTGCACCCCAATGTTCATAGCAGCAATGTCTACAATAGCTTAAACATTTCACTATTTTAATTACTATTGCTTTATAGTAGTAAGTCTTGATACCTCATGTAAGGCCTCTATACCTCTTTTCAGGTTATCCTGGCTATTCTTTTTATTTTATTTTATTTTTTTTACTTGATAGACAGAGATCACATAGTAAGCAGAGAAACAGGCAGAGAGAGAGGAGGAAGCAGGCTCCCCACTGAGCAGAGAGCCCGATGCGGGGCTCGATCCCAGGACCCTGAGATCATGACCTGAACCAAAGGCAGAGGCTTAACCCACTGAACGACCCAGGTGCCCCTATCCTGGCTATTCCTGACCTTTTACATTGCCACATAAATAGTAAATCACTTTGTCAGAGTTTCTAGGGCAAACAAACAAAAATTTTTTTTTAACTTTTGACTGAAATTACATTGTACTTGTATTATATCTGTAGACCAGTTTGGAAAGAAATGATATCTTTACAATATTGCATCTTCCAATTAATGAATATAAAAAATCTCTCCATTTATTTAGTTCTTTAACTCATCCAGTGATGTTTTATAGTTTTGTGGGGAGATTTGTTTTCATCTTTGGTTAGATTTTTTCCTAGGTATTTGTTGCTTTTGATATTATTGTCCCTAGCATTGTTTTTTTTTTTTTAATTTTCTTTTCTTTTTTTTTTAAGTTTATTTAATTAAGCAACCTCTATCTCCAACATGGGTCTCAAACTCACAACTCAGAGATCAAGAGCCACATGACCTTCTAACTGTGTCAGCCAGGCACCCCTGAATTTTATTTTCTAATTATTATTATTTTTTATTAAATTCAATTAGCCAAGATATAGTACATCACTAGTGCTTGTACAATGTTCAATGATTCATTAGTTGAATATAACACCCTGTGTTCATCCTATCACATGCCTTCTTTAATGCCCATCACCCAGTTACTCCTATTTTCTAATTATTAGTTACTACTATATAGAAATAAAATATATTTTATATTAACCCTATTATCTCCAGTTATTTCACTAAACTCACTTATTAATTCCAATAGTTTATGTGCACATTCTTTGGAATTTTCTATACCAATAATTATTTTGTCTATGAATAATGACAGTTTCTTTTTTTCTAGGGTATATGATTTTTTCTTGCCTTGTTTCACTATCTAGGACCTCTGGTGCAATGCTGAATAGAAGTAGTGATAGCACATATCTTTGTCTCCTATCTTAAGGATATAAATTTAAATATTTCATGACTAAGTATTATGTTTCCTATAGGATTTTTCTGTATGTACACAATTTTCAGATTGAGGAATTCCTTTTTCCGAGCTTACTATTTTTCAGAGTGAAGAATTCCCTTTTATGGTAGGAATTTTTACCATAAATAAATGTTGACTTTTAGAAAATACTTTTAGCATCTATTGAGATAACCCTATGGCATTTTTTTTCTCCTTTATTCTGTAAATATGATGGATTAAATTGACTGATTTTTGAATGTCAATAGCATTTTCTATTCCTCCTTCCTGGAATAATCCAACTTATTATTTTTTTAGCATGGGTTCCCTCTCCCACCTCTACCCTCAAACAAACACAGAGGAGGTGGGGGGAGCTGGCCCAGAGACAAAGATTTGGTTGCAAGTAGTTTATTGAAGAGTTGAAGAAAACTCTGATAGGGAATGGAGAAGTGAGACAGGGAAGAAAAGGAAGCCAGCTAAGGGTGAATTATGAAGCCGGTGGCCATGGTCTGTAACTGGAGTTTAAGCCTACCAAGAAACTCTGGGAAATGGCATAGGCACATGTCTCAGAGTTATCCCACCTGAGAGATGAGGAAACTGGAATATTTATAACCCTCCCCTCCCCACCAATCAATCATTTGTTGAGAACTGCTTCTGAGAAGTGTTAATTCTCTGGTATCTGTGGCCTTCATGCATGTGGTCCAGAGAAAGCCCTCAGGCAAGAAATGAGTATACTGAAAGTAACATTGACCCTCCCATAGACCAAATCTGCAACCCTGGTGACATACCATCCTTTCAGCATATTGTGGGATTCTCTTTGCCGATACTGTGTTTGGGGTTTTGCTTTTATGTTTATGAGTGACGCTGACCTATTGATCCTTTTTTTGTAATCACCTGATAATTTGTCGATGGCAATATTTCTTCCCTAACTATCTGGAGCTTCTATTGGGTCTGGATATTTCTTTCTGCAAATATTTTTAAAAAGGATTTCATTTCTTAAATAAAATTATTCACCTTCTTTTCTTGCATCAGTTTTAATAAGTTATAGGTTTTTTTTTAAGATTTTATTTATTTATTTATTATTTGAGAGACAGAGAGAAAGCATGACCAGGGGGAGGGGTAGAAGGAGAAGCAAACTCCCTGCTGAGTGGAGAGCTGAACTCAATCCCAGAACCCTGGGACGGTGACCTAAGCTGAAGGCAGAAGCTGAATCTACCAAGCCACCCAGGTGCCCCAATAAGTTACAGTTTGGGGTGTTTTTTTAAATTTTATTTATTTAATTGACAGAGAGAGAAAGAGAACACACAAGCAGGGAGAGCAACAGAGGGAGGAGAAAAGCAGGCTCCACACTGAGCAGAGAGCCCAACCTGGGTCTCCATCCTAAGACCCTGAGATCAGGACCTGGGCCAAAGACAGACATTCAACCAATTGAGCTACCCAGGTGCCCCAATAAATTATAGTTTTAAAGGTGCTTATTTATTTTGAATTTTCAAATGTATTGTCATGAAAATTTTTCTGTAGTATCCATATGGATGCAAAAGAATACTTTTATCTTCTCAAACAGAACACTAGACATCTCTGGGACACCTGGGTGGCTCAGTCAGTTAAGTGTCTGCCTCCAGCTCAGGCCACAATTCCAGGGTCCTGAGATGGAGTTCTGCATCCATCTTCTTGGTCAGGGTGGGGGATTGCTTCTTCCTCTACCCATTGCTCTCCCTGCTTGTGCACTCGCTCGCTCGCTCTCTCTCTGACAAACAAATAAATAAAAATCTTAAAAAAAAAAAAGAACACTAGACCATCTCTGAAATAAGTAACTTCAGGGCCAGCCCAAGATTAAATATTAGCCTTATATTTGTGTAACTTAAGCAAGCCAAGATCTGCCCCAACGTGAATATCTGCCTCCACAGATAAACGCTACTAGTAATTTTTCAATGCAATTCACTCACAGGAAACACAATTAACTTTCACCTCCCTTAGCACTAATTACACAACTTATAAAGATCTAAGAAGCACTTGGAGACTCAAGAGTGCAACTCAGATACCAAGTCAAAGCAAGAGATTTAGATTTTGAGTCAACAAACTAGAGATAATAGACAAAGCCATAAGAAAGAGCGCATATTCCAGAAAAATGTGGAGAGAGTTTGAAAAAGAAAGTGGAGAAAACTTACAACAAAAATTAATTAGGAAAGGTGAAAAGTAAGGGGAAGAACCAGAGTGGTGATGTCGTTGGATATGTCAGAGAAGGAGAATCTCAAGAGCAACGAGTTGGTAAGCGAAGCCCAATATGAACAGTAATCTGAAAGAAGAAGGACTAAGGTCATTTGTGTTTGAATGACAGCTGAGAAAACTACAGTAAAGTAGAACATGTTAGCAATTAGAAATGTGGATAATGCATCATTTCACTGATTTCTAAGAAATGTCTATACTGAATAGCTGTGGTGCCAAGTAGTCAAGATTTAAAAATGTTTCCATGCGGGGAGAAGGAAAAAAAGGAAAGTTCTATACCATAGCCTCACAGGTTGAGATGCAAAAAGGATAAAAAGCAGTTGAAAGTGAGTCAGGTCTACACTCAAAGGTCAAGAATATTATAACCAAAATAACAACCCTTTTTTCCTCAAACCTGATATTTAAAGTCCCACAAAGTTTAATATTTTTTAAAAAGCACTGCTTTTCTTCTGTTCCTTTGTATCACTGAAAGTGTTTTGCCAATCTCTATAATAAAAGAAAAAAATACAGCAATCTCTAGAGGAGTATCACACTCTGTCATTTTAGCTGTTTACATGAAACAGAAAAGTAATGTGCATGTTGGGAATCTAAGCAGAGTGAACTCTGTTACCCTCACCCTGTCTTTAAGGACAGCCCAAACTTAAGTGATTTCTGGAAATCTTAAACATGTAAAACCCTCCTGATTCCAGAATCTCAGCTAGCACTTTGATTAAGTCAAAGATTTGACAGTGAAAGAATTGCCCAACCCTGCTCTAAAAAAAAAAAAAAAAAAAAAATTTTAAAAAAAAACCCTTTACTTTGGGGGGGGGGAAATTCTAACTCTTGTGAAACTTGCAATATCTTCAAAGAAAATATTTTTTTGTTTTAGTATAAGAAAGGAGCTTGGCACATGAAAACCAGGGCAAGCCATCTCTCCAACAAAGATATTTCTCGTGTTTTTGCAGAGTAACCTCAGCGACTAAAAGGGGTAATCAAAGTACATGAGGACAGAGAAGCTAACAATTTATAACAAATCTTCATTAAACACTTACTGGTTGCAGAAAATACATGAATTTCCACAGGTCCCATATCCCAGGGTATTTGTTTGTTCTTCCCCACATCCCTTCTCTAGCACAGAGGCTTACCTTTGTTTTCTTCAGTAGAGATGAGTACATCTCCTAGGACTGATGTTGGAAGAGGGGTAGCAGAGAGAACAGAAGAGGGGAATCCTCAGGACTCCACTCCTGGGAAGGTTTAGTGATTCCAGGCACTCCCTCCATCACAGCTGGAACTGTAGGGATAACTGGTAAGACTGCTTTTTATTGTCTCACTTTAGTTTGCTGAACATGGTTTCCTAAAACTGAATATATGAATTAAAGTGAAATAATGAATAGATAACTTTCCCCTACACTATGCTTTACTCCTTTCTGAGCAACACAAACCCACAATCCAGGGCCATGGAAGTTAATGTTGTCAATGTTGTAACACCATAAAGTTAGAAGAAACTTTCGAAATGAGCCCAGAGGTGAGTATTAAGGAGGGTACATACTGCATGGAGCACTGGGTGTTATACGCAAACAATGAATCATGGAACACTATACATCAAAAACTAATGATGTATTGTATGGTGACTAACATACACAATTTAAAAAATAGGAAAACAATAAATAAATCAGTAAAAAAAAATGTTCTGGCCCAAACCCCTCATTTTACTGATGATGAAATGGGGGCTTAGAGATGGGTCATTACTTGCCCAAGGCTACATACAGTTACTGGAAGATTAGGATTGAAACTGTAGATATGTTTTACCACACCAAACTTGTCTTGCAACAATAAACAACAGATTGCATTTTCTCTTTTTTCTCTTTCTCATTTTCCCCTTCCTTCCTTCTTTTCTTTCTTCCTTTCTTTCTTCCTTTCTTTCCTCCATCCTTTCTTCCTTGTTTCATTCCTTCTTCCTTTTTTTGAATTGAATAAGTATTGAAACCAAAGATTAAAAGTATTGCATTCTTTAACCCACCACACTGTCTACCCCTCCAGGCACCATTAAGAAGTCTTCAACAGTGTCTTTGAACTGAAACTTGTTTTACAGGTTCTCAGCTTAGACACAGCCTCATTTATTTGTTTTTCAATAATTTGAAAATAACTCTTTATGTATTTTATAATTTTTGAACTTTGCAAAACTTGGCTTATCCCTGTATTATCTGTTTTAGCATCAGTTTCCTATATGAGGATGGCCAATACAGCCATTAGAACCACTTCAAATGTATTCACTGAAATAGTGAGTGAAATTTTGTGACACAAGTCAACAAAATTTAGTGCATTTTCATGGGTCCAGATTTATCATAGCACATACCTTGACCTCTATAGTAATGGAATTTTAAAGTTGAAAAATATAAACTTTAACACTAATCTACTTTTATGAGTAACTGTTACCCAGAAGAGTTAAAAGTTGTATGTGCCCCCCCCAAAAAAAGTGTACGTGCCAAGGTCATATATTCAATTAACAGTGGAACCAGCATTATAACTTGTCTACTGGATGGTTTACCAGTTCAATTGTTTATCCTGCTACATCGCATTGCCTCCCCAAATGGCTTACAGATGAACACAATTATTTGCATCTTTCCCATCCTAATGTTCCTAAAATAAACTTTGAGTTGTTCTCCAATAATCATTCTTTTTATTGAGAGGATGTTTTGATTCTGTCTTCCTTTGTTGGATTCCACCTTTCTTTTATCTGTGGGCCTTTGCTGCAGTTGCCCTGCTGAAATGATAAACAAAGCTTCAGGTTCTCGTCTGATATCATCAAAGAAGAAAATAAAGCAGTTCCTTGCATTTATGAAACAGGTTTCCTTCCTGGTTGGCATAGCCACCATTGCTTATGAAAGTAGCTGCATCAAGAAATCTGCTCTATGACTCCTTAAGAATTGGGGCATAGTGAATTTTTGTGTTTCAACCTTTATAGAAGCTGTATAACTTCAACTCTCAGTGTTGCCTTTCACCAACACTGTCTTCTCTTGGTCAGCTGTGAATCATACCCTCATGATTCCCCAGAACACTGAATCAGTCATCAAATTCCACTATTGCTGAACTCTCTCCCATAGCTCTCCCTTTGAGAGTGGAGTTTCAACAGCAGTTCAACTCTTTGAGACCTAGACTCTTCTGCTTATCTCCAAATGTTTCCCTACATCTATAATCTCCTAGCTTCAGTCCTTCCAAAATGTGTCAGTTTTACTTGAGTGTCTCACAGCCCAAGACCTTTGATTACTATTAATTTCTTCCTTCTTGACACTCTGAATTTCTTTGACTACAAAACCAACTCTTGCTCCTGGTTCCCCTCCAATCTTCTGACTAATCCTTAGTCTTCTTTGCAGACTCCTCTTCCTCTAATACTCTCTTAAATATGATACCCTCCTCTCTTCTCAATACACAAGGTCTGCTGGCCAAATGAATTTACTCAACCAGCACCTAATTGATCCCTCACAAAGCTACATCTACAGGTCAGATCTCTCTCTCACACCTCACAGACAAAAATCTAGAGCTACTCTGTCCAGTACAGAAGCCATGATACATGAAGCTATTTAAACTCAAATTTAAATTAAGTAAAATTTAATATAATTTAAGACTCAATTTCAAGTTAGCATATTGGGCAGCACAAATATAAAAAAATTCTCATGAATACAGAAAGCCCTATTGGACTGTGCTAGTCTAGAACTTTCCACAAACAATATCAGGAGAAACCCATTTCTACCTTAAAATAACTAAAATGTCTCTTATATGAATTTTTAAACCTGTTCTTCAATATGAATTTCCTTCATGTCTCCTCTACAGTAACCCTATTGATATTGACATAGTTTCCATAAACTTTCCAATAGTCTCCTAGTTGATTTCTCTGCCCATGTTCTTGCATATCCTAACCCCTACCAAAATTCATTTTTGCACAATGCAACCAAGGATCTCTTTCCAAAGTGTAAATCTGGTTGTGTTAAGCTCCTAGTAATAAGTCTCAGTGGTTTCCTAGTACTTTTTTAAAGATTTTATTTATTTGACAGAGAGAGAGACCACAAGTAGGCAGAGAGGCAGGCAGTGGGTGGGAGGTGGGGGGGAAGCAGGCTCCCCACTGAGCAGAGAGCCCGACGTGGGGCTTGATCCCAGGACCCTGAGACCATGACCCAAGTCAAAAGCAGAGGCTTAACCCACTGAGCCACCCAGGTGCCCCAGTTTCCTAGTATTTATATAAGATGACCACATAATTTATCATCTAAACTCTGACAATTTCGATAATAATAGGGAATACTATTAATAATTATTCTGCTACAATAGGACTAAAATGGACTCTCTGAGGTAAAACCTGTATGTATGGTTACACTTTATAGAATCTAAATTTCTTAGCTTAGTTTATAAGCTCTTATATAATCTGACCCAGTCTACCTCTTCAGCTCTGTAGATCTACTTGTCATTCATCAAATGTAATGTCCTGTTACTCTTCTGTGAATTTTGTTGTTCTGGTCCCTCTATCTAGATCTCCTGCACTCTCCTTGTCACACCTGCTAAATACAGAATTTTAAAAGATGTATATAAGTACTATATACTCTATTATTTTTAAATATATGTATTTCCTGCTTATGAAATAATATACAATTCTCAGAGTAACTTGAAAAATATAGAAAAGTTTTAAAAAAAAACATCCACATTCTAACCACTGAGAAACAAGCACAATTAATATTCCATTGTGTATTTTTCTCTATCCATGTATACACACACACAGTTTTCTTACCAAAATTTAATTTTTACTATTTTATAATAGGCTGTTTTGTGTGATATATTATTTATTTTCTCATATCACAAGTATTCTTTTATAATATGATTTTTAGTGATGGGATATTAATTCATTGTAAGATTAGCTAATCTTGTGTTGGATATTTTTTGAAATTTATGAAATTTTTAAACAAATACAACTTCTCACAACAAAAGCAATTCATATTTACTGAAGACTTCTGCAAGGAAAATGCACAAAGAAGAAAAGAGATTTATCACATTCTGAAAAATTACTTGTATGGTGTTTGAAAGAAAAGTCTATATGAAGACATATTTCTGAAATTGCTATTAAGTCAATGGAAAAATATTGCAATTCTAGAAATGTGGACATGCAAATTTGCAAGAATGCAAATATTGTATAAAGATAGTTTTTCCACAACTATGAATATTTTTCTCTTAATATCTAATACAGCTACTAAGCTTAATACTTATAAACATATACATGTTAAACATGTTTGTAAGAAATACTTCTTAAGATATGTAGCAGCATTCTAGGAATTCTACCCATGAACATTAAGGTGGAATGTAGCCTTTCTGAAAATTTCCACTGCATTTTAATCACAGATGAAATAGAGATTCACTGTTAAAAAGTTATGCAAAATTTCTGACCTGGGAATTTTTGAAAACATCAATTATTTCCCTGAAAGATGTTAGACTTAACCAAGCATAATTGGACCTGAAGTTGTGATTCCAGGAAACAGAAATATGATTAATATATCGCAGATATAGTAACCATTTACGATTTCAGCAAGTGAAAGGTAGACTTGCGAATATATGAATACCAGAACATGTGCCAAAATGCTACCATAATTTTATTACTTGCTGCTCCTCTGCTAATTTTAAAATGACTTCATTCAATCTGAATTAAACTTTAATATGCCACATCTTGGTACTTGGTTGGCAGGAAAATGTCACAAATTTATTCTAGTAATCTCTGCACACTGACCTATTGCTGAAATGTTTAACTATCTCCTTTCAAAAAAAAAAAAGAAAATATCAGAATATTTAGAAAGAAAGAATGCCACCAGGTAGGATCTGTAGTGACTGAATAATATTAATATTCAGTTGGATTTTAGAGGAAGTAGTTCAGAAAACTATAAAAATATCGACAATTCTTGTTGACTCCAAGCCCTAAACATATACATAGCATAAGACTCAGAAATTGTAGTTGAGAAAACACAACCTCCAGAAGGGCCTAAATTAGAAAACTCATACCAGTATATCAATATAGAGCCAAGCAGCACCCATGTTTGCAGAGGAGAAATGAGGAGACACAGTGGCACTTGGCCATTCTGAACTAGGCCTTAAGGAAGAGCATGTAACTCACCTTTGTAGGTGTCTGGGTATATCTGGGAAACATCAGGGGTAAGACCATAGCCTGCAGGTTATGCACACTTGCACAGACTAATTATAGAAATGTCGAAGTGCCAAAAAACACACCTGGGTGTCCTTGGCTAAAGAAGGAAAAAAAGAAAGCTAAGGTGAATGGCTCAGACCAAAGCTAAACACATTGCAAGAACACTGGTTATGGAGCACTTGGGTGGCTTAGTCAGTTAAACATCTGCCTTAGACTCGGGTCATAAGCCCAGGGTCCTGGGATCCAGTCCCACCGCGGGCTCTCTGCTCAGTGGGGAGCCTGCTACTCCCTCTCCCTCTGCCTGCTTCTCCCTTTGCTTGTGCTCTCTCTCTCTCTCTCTCTCTCTCTCTCTCCCTCTCTCTTGCTCTGTAAAATAAAATGAATAAAATAAAAAAAAAAAAAGAACACTGAGGGGATAGAGCCTCCTTATGTTTACTAGCGAATCAAGGATGTGCGCTAACACAGGCATGAAAAGAAGTACAAATCCTCATGTTTAGGAGGTGAACGCAAATTACCCTGCCTTAGTGTTCAGTTTGAGATCATGTCAGATTGCCAATATATTGACCGGAGAAGATCCAAATAAAAGTTTGCTATAGTATGCGCCAAGAGTCTCACTGGTTCTTACACAACAGCAGAGGTAGGAGCAGGTGACGACTGATAACAGAGCTGATACCAGTTGGCTGGGCTACTGAGATTAAACACACAGCTGTCTTGGCACCAACAGGCATCTCCTGCAACTGGCACTTTTCACCCTGAAATGTGTAGTTACTGCCTTGACTAGGGCACAATGCTAACCTTTCCTTCTACTTCATTTATAAACATTCTTCTAGGCACAATTATACACAAAAATGCATTTTTTCGCTCCTTAAGCTGTAAATGTTGTAGATTTTTAAAAGAGCATTTGTATAGATCGAACCATTTTCCTTTGGCTTCTAATATAGATTTTGTAGATGGGGTTCATAAGCTAAATTGGTGACCACTGCAGGCAAGTAAAAGGTGTCATGCAATAATAACACGATGGTTGTTAAGAGCTTTACAGGTTTTAAGACACTTTCACATATATTAATTTATTTTATGTTCACAATAACCTAGGAAGTAGGACAGGAGTTATTATCATTTGTGTACCATTGAGTAAACTAATCTAGATTTAGAGGTGTTTCATGTGTTGCTTAAAGGCCCATGACTAGTAACTGTGCAGCTTTTCTAACTCAGAGATCAGCATTCTTTCCTCTACAAAATAAACTAAATTGGATTACTGTCAAATATTTTCAAAATTTCTCTCTCTATATGTATGTTTCTAGATAAATTTCTACATATAAGTTCCTTATATGTTTTATGCATGGACACCTAGATAAATTTCTGTATATGTTACTTACATATAGATAGATATTTCTAGAAAGGAGAGAACTTGTCTGCCTAAATTCTCTAATTCCACCCCTATTCCAACAGTAGGAGGAAACAGGAATATAATATTTCCTTTGAAGTCAGGGAGGATTAGGAGGACGACCCTCTGCTCTGGCTAGAGGGAAAGAAATGCAGGAGGAACTAACTCTCCATCCTGGAAATACACAGAGCATGAGTCATCTATTTTAATGTAATGACAATAGTCTCTATGCTCTGAAGTTACTTCATATACTTGGAGAAAGTTGGCAGAATAACCTCCAGCCTACAAGTCAGGAACTTGGACTATTGAAAGTTTTATTTAAGTGACCTTTACCTTTAACAAAGTCTGAATGTGAGGCTTCCTTCCATTCCTGCAAGCCTCAGGCTATAAGGAAAACAGGGTATTAGAGGAATAAAAATGTCAATAAGAATTGAGTAAATAATGGAAGCATTGATAATACCACAACAAATAACGTCCAAGAGGCAGTTAAAACATGAAAATATCAAGAGAAGTGAAGGTAAGATTTCTCTTAGGTGATTTGAATTTCTAAATCTCTTAGGAATAATTTTTATCATCTGCAAAATCTTTAAAAAATTTTAATTGTATTTGTCAATGCAACATCTATTGGAGCTTATGTCTTGTTTTATTTGGCACTTTAGTAAGGCACTTTTGCACAGTATGTCAACACATTGTGCTAACCTTTGTCAAGAAAGGTAAGCATTTGAATCTTTGTCAGTCAAGCATTTCATTTTTAAAAAATGATCTAAGGGCCAAGAACAATAGACAACTATTCTTGGCTTCATTGGTGCCTTTATTTTGATCTTTTCCTTTCAACACTCTTTCTCAGGCACTTTTAGGCAAATCTAGTTACTCTAAGCCCCATTTAAAGGAAACCAAAAATTCCACAATGAAGTTCTCCACTTGACTGGAAGATTTTCACTCTCAGAAAGAGTGGAAATTGAATATGATTATCTTTCACTTTGAGATTCATTTAAAATAAGAACAGGTGCATCAAAAGCAGATTGGGGTTGGTAATGAATGGGGAGAAAGTGCAGCAACTATTATATTCATGATATGACCAAATTTAGCAGGAGTAAGGCAGAGAGGTTGACAGAGAGATGAGATCAAGAATATATTAAATACCACAAATCTCATTAATCTGTACCTAAGGCAATGAACAGTAGATCCTGTTACATTTTGAAATGAAAGAAAACACATTGGGGAGGGACCATAAGTATTAATTAGTTAGATACATATACATTACTCTTAATTAGTTCACATTTCCCAAAGTAAATAAACACTCAAAGATGATGTTTAATTCTCTGCTAATTAATATTAATGTCAGAAATGCTAAGCAAAAAAAAGTCAATATCTAGATGTAGTGTGCCTGTGCTTTTCATGCTATCTGTATTTTTGAAGTGAGTTCTTTGCACAAATGGAAAATGTTCTTAATTATTTTTAATTCTGGATGTAGTCAGAGACTCTGACTCCTAAGAAGTAGAGTAAGGGAGACTACCTATGGTGAGTCTTCAGAAGAATTCAGCATATATGTTTACATAGGGAGGGATGACTTTATCACTATTGTTTTTTAATTTTTTTATATTTTTATTAACATACAATGTATTATTAGCCCCAGGGGTACAGGTCTGTGAATCACCAGATTTACACACTTCACAGCAGTCACCATAGCACATACCTTCCCCAGTGTCCATAACCCCACCATCCTCTCCCTACCCCCTACCCCCAGAAACCCTCAGGGTTTTTTTGTGAGATTAAGAGTCTCATGTCTTGTCTCCCTCCTGATCCCATCTTGTTTCATTTGTTCCTTCCCTACCCCCCCAAACCCCCCATGTTGCCTCTCAACTTCCTCATATCAGGGAGTTCATATGATAATTGTCTTTCTCTGATTGACTTATTTCGCTAAGCAAGATACCCTCTAGTTCCATCCACATCGTCACAAATGGCAAGATTTCATTTCTTTTGATGGTTGCATAACATTCCATTGTATATATATAATACATCTTCTTTACCCATTCATCTGTTGATGGACATCTATGTTCTTTCCATAGTTTGGCTATTGTATCACTATCTTTTGAAAGGGTTGAGCACTACTAGGTATTTACACACCCTGATATTTATAACAGCATTATCAGATAGTCAGATTATGGACAAAGCCCAAATGTCCATCAAATGATGAATGGATAAAGAAGTTGTGAGATATGTATATATATATGCTCAACAGAGAATGAAATCTTGTCATTTGCAACAACATGGATGGAGCTACAGTGTATTATGCTAAGTGATATAAATCAGTCAGAGAAAGACAAATACCATATGATTTCATTCATACATGGAATTTAAGAAACAAAACAGATGAGCATAGGGGAAAAAAAGAGAGGTAAACCATAAAACAAACTCAATTATAGAGACACACTGAGAGTTGCTAGAGGGGAGGTGGATGGGGAGGATGGGTTAAATGGGTGATGGGGATTAAGGAAGGCATTTGTGATAAGCACTGGATGTTTTATGTAGGCGATGAATCACTAAATTCTAGTCCTGAAACTAACATAATGCATGTTAATTAAATGGAATTTAAATAAAAACCTGAACTAAAAACAAATATATACATAAATGCATAAATATAATTAAAAAACAAAAAAGAAAACTTGCTATATTAGAGACAAAATGCAAGAATAAAAATGGTTTCATCATGTTCTTTTTATAATTATTATTTTTCTTTTTCTTAAAAAATTTGAAGACTTAAAGTAGCAACTACCAATAACACCACTTAGCACTTATGTTTTTCTTGCTGAAATAGTTAAGTAACAGAGTCTTCCACAGGATGGTGAAGCTCTTTGTGGGTAGGGGCCATTTGTTGGTTGTGTTCATCAATCTAAACTCAGTTCTTATCACAGTACCTGGAACATAATAAAAGTTAAATTAATAGTTGTAGAATCAATGAGTGAATGATACTCTGTATTCAAACTGGCTTCTTGAAAATCAAACATCTCTACACATCTTCAGAATGTATATGATGAAGAAGGAGTGTATGCTTTATAAGTAGACAGGGCTGGACTCCTTTATAAGTAGACAGCCTAGACTAATCCAGGCTGATCACCAAATGAACTAAACCTCAGTTTTCCCTTTTCTAAAATGAGGTGCTCACTTTGCCTGGCTGTGTTATAGATTACAGATATTGTACACACACACACACACACGAGTCCAGCAGAATATCTGATATCTATTATATGTTCAATAAATTGAAATTATTTTTACCATTTAATACCTAGATCATCTATCCAAGTAAGTTTAAAATGAAAAGCTTAGCCAAAGCTTAGTGCAGCCTCTCATAAATGAGAAAAATTAGAAAGAACAAGCAATTTGCTGAAGAGTCAAAAATTAGTTATTTTCAGAGAAACAGCGGTCTGTACCAATTCCTGCTGAAGGATTTGAAGGCAGATTTCACTGGATCCGTCCTCTACTTATAATTGCACATACATTTTGACATAATTCAGCATATCTTTTCCCAGACCCCATGAAACTATATATTTGTGGATATTACTATATCTTAATATTAATCTTCTTATATGTTTATGGCTTCTCTGCCTTTGGAACAAGGTAAATAAACTTAGAAACTGTGCATGATGAATCCAAATGACTGCAGTATACACTAATTTAGATTATCCTGAATACTGGCTGAACTAGATTACTTCAATTTTTTTTCGATGTATCACTTCAACTTTCTAAAATTTAATTAAGAGTAAAATAGGGGCACTGGGTGGCTCAGTCAGTTAAGCATCAGACTCTTGATTTAAGCCCAGGTCATGATCACAGGATTGTGAGACCAACCCCAAGCTCTTTCCATACTCAGTGGGGAGTCTGCTTGAGATTCTCTCCCTCTCCTTCTGCCTCTCCTCTCTGCATGCAAAGCTCTCTCTCTCTCTCTCTCTCAAATAAATTAATAAATCTTAAAAAAAAAAGGAGTGAAATAATGTTTGGTAAAATACTCATCTTATCAAAATACCATAAAAACTTAGTCTGTGCTTAAGGCAAGGTGTGATACTATTAGGTGGCATCTTGCCACTTTACAGAGGTCTCAAATCATGCTACTCTTTTTAGCAAATTGAAATTATTCCAATGGCTTGAGAACATCTGGAGAAGCTTTAGGCTCATCCACTTCTTAGCTTCCAGCACAGCGGTCTCCCCCTGTGTCAACTTCCTCCTTCAGAACTGCCTTCTCCACACCAGAGCACGTCTTATTCCTGCCTCTCTCATCACTGTGTACTGATCCACTGGGTGTGGTTAAGGCTCTGAACCATCAGCATCTTCATCTACAGTCCACTGCCAAATCCAGCAGTGAAAGGCTTAGAGCAGTGGAAACACAAGGGTTCCAGACAGACTTTGTTCATGTCCTGTCACTCAGGGGTGATAGGCCTCAGCCATACTTTACTTCCTGACTGAGGTTACCTCATCTGTATATCAAGGGAGGCAAAAACATGGACTATTGCCGTTCTCCAAGATTATTCAGAAGCTCCAAGTCCAAGTGCTCCCAAATATTGGTTGCTTTTTTTTTCTTTTTAAGATTTTATTTATTTGTCAGAGAGAGAGAGAGAGAGAGAGCACAGAACTAGGGGGAGGGGCAAGCAGAGGGAAAATCAGACTTCCTGCTGAGCAAAGAGCCTGGTACAGGACTCAATCCCACAACCCTAGGATCATGACCTGAGCCAGGCATCCCTATTGGTTGTTTTTAGAATTATCCCCAAAAGACCGTTCTCCCTCCATGCTTACTTGCTAGGATAAACTGGGAGTTGATAACCACTAAACTGATGAGCTACAACATTGGTGAGCTCCAGTAATAAAAGTAAAGTGTCTTAGTCAGCTTGAGCTACTATATCAAAATATACACTCAGCAGCTTGAACAGCAAACATTTGTTTCTCACAAAAAGTTCTGGAAGCTACAAAGTTCAAGATCAAGGTGCAAGCAGATTTGATGTCTGGTGAGGGCCCTCTTCCAGGTTTGCAGTTGGCCATTCTCTTGCTACATCTTCACATGGTGATGACAGAGAGAGTTCTGGTCTCTTCCTCTTCTAATAAGGACACTAATCCTACTATGTGGACTCTACCTTTGTGACATCACCTAAATTTAATTGCTTCCTAAAAGCCCCACCCCCTAATACCATCACATTGGGGGTTAGGGTTTCAACATGTGAGTTTGGGAGGCACACATTCAGTCCTTACCATAAAGGGTCAAAATATTTTGAAAAATCTGGGACACCACAATGTATGAACAATGCACTGAGCTGGAAGTTAGATATAGAATTTTAATTCAGGTTCAATATCTTGCTCTATAAAGTAGGAAAGTCACTTAGCAAATCAGCAATTAATTATGTTGTCAGGTACAATGTTAGGTATGTAACACATACATTATTTCTAATCTTAAATATTGTAGCAAGGTAATTAAAATTATCCTTGATTTGCAGATAAAGACCTGAAGACTCTAAGTGCCTCAGTAGCATGCCTAGTATTACAAACTACTCAACAGTAGTCCCAAGATTGATACCTAGTTCTCTTACTAAAATCCCTTCCTTCCTCACCCTATCATGCTTTTGTTTTCTTCCTTGTTAAGATATCTGTAAGTTGAATTGTCACTCCAGAAGTTTTCTTTGGCCCCATTCAACTCTAAAATGTGATCATTGACTATAGTAGAGGAGTACTTGGACTTCTTAGGTGAGCTATTAAAGTAGTTCTAAATAAATCAAACTGTATGCCTATGAGTAGATTGTGAGTGTACCAAGATGTTAAGACCCTTATCTTTCAGGATTATGAGGAGGAGACAGAGGAAGCTGGAACCCCTGTCCCCATCACTGGGAGCACCCTCTTCCATTTATTCTAGTGTGCCATGTGACTAAGACATTTTTGGTGTGTCATGACCAAAAGTATTTGGGAAGCTCTGTAGTAATGAACCATGTGATTACATATAACAGGGAAGTGTTTTGTAGCTTGAAACCATAGAATCCATATAATTCAACTCATGTTGTGAGCCTGGAAATGACTTAGTTTTCCCAGAAAAAAAAGCCATAGCTTGATTTATATGTTCTCCAACTTGTATAGTTGGAGCCACAAATAAATTTTGCAAAGGCAGACACTGATTGAGCCAAGAAAACTAAACACTGATCTTTTGAGCATTCTTAGTAACCATATTTATGTAATAGTTTATTTAAACTAATAGTCTTGCTATGTTTTTAAGCCTTTATTAGTTAAACTAGAACATATGTGCCAAGTTCACCTTCCACTGATGACAAACATAGCTTTGAATTCTGAGATGCAATATGAAATTCTACTTAATTGATTCTAATCTTTTCTTTCCATTGATTCAGTAACTTCTAAAGTACATTGCATTGTAGAAATATTCAAGGTAGTTACTTAGGATGACCTAGTTGATGTTTAATAGTTTATCAAGCATGTACATCTTTAAAATATTAAGATTAGAGTTCCTGGACAAATTGTAAACCTGGTACTTCCTCTTGGTTTAGAGGTCAGTTTCTACAGTTCATAGCCAGAAACTGACCCTGACCCTCTTCATGAAACAGAACTGTGGAAGCACAGGCTGCACGGTTCTTACAATGCCATTCGTTCCAGGCAGTCTTCCAGGGATGAGAAAGACACTAAGGGATAAGAGAGAAAGATTCAAAAATACAGTACCCTGTGGGCAAAAAGTCAACCATGCCATTAGCTAGAGCTGCAACCTTTTAAAGGGACATGTACTCCTAAAACCAGCTACTCCAAAAAAAAGGCAGATATTGCAAAGTGACTGCAAATGCATCACATTGCTTCAGTCTAAGTAAGTAAATATGCTCACATTTCATGCAAAAGAACACAAAACTCTCCACTGCTTTCTCTTCAATCCTTTCTAACCTATACCTTTGTTTGGGATATTATTGCTTCCCATTAAAATTTTCAGACTTGCCTTCTTCATGTTGAAAGTTAAGAGGAAGGTGGACTTTGTTCTGAAAGACAATAGTAAAATTATTGGTTTCATTTATGAGTTATAGATCACATTCTTTTTTAAGTGCAATTCGTTATTTAGGGCGCCCTAATATTATTTAATAGTTCACAGCTGCATGCTGATACTGCTGTTGAATTTAGAAAAGAAAACCATTTATTCACAGGTATACCTATGGGAAAGTTTTCCGTTCATCATCCAAACAAATAATCATCTCATTTTACATGTTGTACTAAAAATGAGAATGTTGGGGGCACCTGGGTGGCTCAGTGGGTTAAAGCCTCTGCCTTCAGCTCGGGTCGTGATCTCAGGGTCCCAGGATCGGGCTCTCTGCTCGGCGGGGAGCCTGCTTCCCTCTCTCTCTCTGCCTGCCTCTGCCTACTCTCTGTCAAATAAATAAATAAAATCTTTTTAAAAAAAAAATGAGAACGTTGGGGACCAAAGTTCACTATCCTTTAGAGTCTGTGCAAATTACAAAATGGAAATAATTAGCTTTACGTAAATATAAAAAAAAATATCTCATTTAGTTTATCTTTAAGTATAAATAATTATTTTTAAAAATATAAAATATGATAGCCTTTTGAATAGGGCCTCCCTCCAGATTTGTAGAAACCTTAATTGAGATTTTTTAGGATAGAACATGAAAGTTACACCCACCAACAGTTCTATTAAGTAGAATGTCTAGTAGGGCCTCCTACAAAGTTAATACCAAGTCAAACAGCTCACAGAAAGGGCTCAGTAAAAAATAACCACTATGTCACCAGGGCGTTTGCTCACTTTTGTTTTCTCTTTTCAAAGAGAAAGAGAAATGTACTGGGGCTCCAGTAAACTCTGAGGTTTGTTTGAAGTGTTCTCCGAACGTGTCATGCTGTATCATGCCTAACTGCTTTTCAAAGTTGGTTCTCTCTGTCTTGAGTGCCCAGCACCTTCTTCTTCTCCTGGCAAATTCGGAGCCATCATTTAAGGCCCAGTTCCAAAGTGACCACCTCAAGGAAGCCTCTTTAGGTTCTGGTTAAACTGATCCATGGCAGGGGCACAGTTCTATTCTGTCGCTTCTTGTACCATTGCTGGACTTCTTCCCATGAGCAGAAACCAAGAGAAACTTTTTTTTTTTGCCATGGATTTTTGGTAGGATTAAACATAACCAATGAAATTACCTAGCATAAGATTCTATGATTTGTCTGCACTAAATAAACACTTTCCGATGTTATTGCTGTTATGATTAGGCTGCAGGGCCTGCAAAGGGCACAGCCAAGACGGTCACTTAGAGCTTATGTATGTAGCCACACATGTAGGTCACTCCCACATCCGTTGGTCCACCCGGGTCCTTCTCTCCCTCTCTTGTGTTCTGCTTGTCACAGGAGACTTAGAGGCAAAGTGATAGATTCATGAAGGGAACTTTATCCTGCATTTGGTTCTGCAGACATAGCATCAGGTACTTCACTCAATTCTCACTGCCTTCTGGGAGAATCCTGTGCTTATCTGGGATCAAAAAATAATGGTTTTCTTTTTGTTTTAATATATGATATATGCTACTAATATATGACAAACTGTAAATCAAATGATCATATTACCAAGGTTGATATATTTAGGAAACTTAGACACTATTAATCTTTCTAGTATTTGTTCTTAAACAAGGAGGGAACTTTTCTTTCTTTTTCTTTTTTTTAGTTTCAGGGATAGAATTTAATGATTTGTTGCTTGCATAGAACACCCAGTGTTCATTACATCAAGTGCCCTCCTTAATGCCCATCACCCAGTTACCCCATCTCCCTTCCTACCAACAGTATAAGAGGGTTCCCATCTAGGAAAACATTTTTTTTTAAGATTTTATTTATTTATTTGACAGACAGAGATCACGGGTAGGCAGAGAGGCAGGCAGAGAGTGAGGAGGAAGCAGGCTCCCCGCGGGCGAGCAGAGAGCCCAATGTGGGGCTCGATCCCAGGACCCTGGGACCATGACCTGAGCTGAAGGCAGAGGCTTTAACCCACTGAGCCACCCAGGTGCCCCTAGGAAAACATTTTTACATCAAATATTTTAACAAAAAGCAAAACAAAAAAAAGTAAATATATGAGGTGATGTGATGTGTAAATTAACTCAATTGTGGAAATCCTTTCACAGTGTATGTGTATATCAAATCTTCATGTGGTTACTTTAAATATCTTGCAATTTTATTTGTCAGTTATACCTCAACAGAATGGGGGAGAGGGAAGCCAACCAAGTAAAAAGTGATCAATTTAGACAATCCATTTGTTTTTAATAATATTTAATACCATAAATTTTTGGAAATACCTAGAAATTCAGGAATACCTACATTTGTGTCAGTGTATTGACCCAGTTAAAACCTGTTCTCATATTTTCATTCATATACAGTATATAATTGTAAAGTGATTAAATGAATTTTGTATGTCATATGCAAAATTTAATCTTTATTCTACAGCCATATTAGTTGTATGATTTTCTCTCAGAGTTGCATGCATTAAACCAATCATAAATGCCAGCCACATGTAAAATAGTGTGTTTGAGCATCTCAAGGTTACAATGATATATCCCTGATTTCTAGAAACTTATGGTTTAACCATATGTACTCCTTATCTTTGTATTTTTTCCTGTCCTCTCTCTCTTTTTTTTGACAGTATGTATGAAATTTAACTAGGAATTTTAGAAGCCTATAAAGTCATAAGCAGATTGACTCTCAATCTTTAAAGATTTTAAGCAGAATTGTAATGGCAGTGTACAGGCAAATACAGGAGTAAGAAAGTAATTTTTATAAGTTAATATCATCTCCCTGGTTAACTAACATGTATCGGGCAACTTCACACTGACAAAAGGTAATGTGATGCTAGCATTACCACATATCTCAGGCAAGTATTTATGGTGGAACTTAATGTGGTGGCCCCTCCCCTTGCACCTGCACATACTTTCTCCTTGTCTTAGTCTCTGTGTGGGGAACATTTACTTTCCATGTATTTGCTTGGTGGCATCCAGTATGCTCTGTAGCCCACTGCAACACTCTTCAGAAAGTGAATCATTTTTCCCAGTCAAGTGTAAACCAGTGCCACCCAACAATAGGATGTCTATTAGACTACAATATCATAGATTTTCTCTGAGAATAAGGACCTATATATGAAAGTTTTAAATATGGTATATTAAATATAGTATCTGCCAGGGCTTCTATGACAAAATACCACAAACTAAGTGGCTTAAACAATAGAAATCTATTGTCTCACAGTTTCGGGGGCTGGAAGTCCAAGATCAAAGTGTCAGCAGGGTTGTTGGTTTCTCCCAAGGCCCATTCTTTGGCTTATAGATGGCCGCCTTCATGTTCTGTCTTCACATGGCCTTTCCTCTGTGCACACAGTCCTGGTGTCTTTTTCTCTTCTCATAAGGATATAAGTCCTATTGAAATAGGACCCTACCCTTATGACCTCACTTAACTTGAATTTTCTCTTTAAAGGTTCTGTTTCCAAGTACAGTCACATCAAGGAGACCAAGGCCACAACATCACAACAAACGGATTTGGGGTTGGGCAGGGGGACAGGACATAGTTCAGTCCATAACATATGAAAAAAACAAAACCTCAAAAATTGTAAATATAATAATCCCATTAAAACAAACTTCCCTCAATGTTTCTGAGGATTCTTTCAAAATATAAAACGCAGCTGTCATAAATTTTAGCTCACATCTCATGTTTAAGAAATGGCACATTTGTTATTTTTCTAAATAATGTATAATCTAATCAACAGGCTATGGGAAAATTGATTTTGGTTACTATTCAAGCACTATGGCTCCCTTTTGTCCAGGTTCAATATAGATCTAAAAGTCTTGTGTGGCTGAGAAACCCACTGTTTTCTAGCTCACACTGGTCATTGTCCCTACTTATTGTCCAAACCACGCAGTGGCTCCAGGACTGAGATGTAGGGTGGGGCTTTGGTGTCTGGGAATCGACACCTGGGGTCCTGCGTCCTGAGAATAATGAAAGCAAAGGAACAGTGCAAAGATTTCTACTATTCGCTGAGTCTCCAAACTATCCATTTATTCCCCTTCTGTGATTAAGAGATCTCTACACCTTCTTCCAGACTAGGACTTCTAGTTCCTTCATCATTTACCCTTCTACAAATATTGTCTCCTTGGTAGAGTTTAGAAATGCATTCCTCTTTTTATATCATTCATTTTTTTCTTACTATTACAAAAATAAAATAAAATAAAATAAAAAAACAAAAGGCCTGAACTGAGCTGTCTTATAGGCTGGCTTATTCAGTAAAGATGATAGCTAAAGTCTACACAATCCAGGAAAATGAAAAGTTCCACATGTGTCTCATCATAGCAACCAAGAGGAAGGCATGAATCCTTTCTAAGAGACAATGAGAGACATCAGAAACTAAAAATATAAAGAAGTTGAATGAATTTCATTATAGGCTCTTTAAATGTCTTTTAAATTGTCTGTGTTTTACTTTCTTCACCTGCCCTGCATTCTTTGTTGAGAGTGTCCAAATGAGCCTTCAGTCTTTTTCATGGCAGGAGGAAAACTGATAACAGGAGAGAGTTGAAGAGGCAAGAGGAATGACTTTTGCCACCAACACATTCTTCCCCATTATCTATAACTCTGTTGTTCCAGTGAGATCCAAAGTGCTGTAAAACTCCTCACATGGGGAAGCCTCAATAACCCAGTGACCATTCCAGAGTCAAATAAATTCTATGTGCTGTTAAGGAACTGGATTGGCATAATAAAAATATATAAATTAGGTAAACAGGGTTGAAAACATTTTCCAGATAAAACACCAGGTCCACAATTATACTAGTTGGATATTTTACTTATTCCTGCTAGCTAGCTCCCAATATTTGAATAAGATGAACAAGATTAATTTTTTATCTTTTTACTATTATCCAGGACTTCTATACACAGGATTTTTAAATAAAGAGATATTTCATGTAAGTATTTTTTGTAGAATTAAATAAAATATAAATCAAATGTCATAATTTAAAAATTTGTCATGTTAAAAGTGTTATCACTAAAATTTTCCATATTGAGCTTCATTTGTCAAGACTTACATTGTCATATTTTAAAAAGAGTAAAGGATTAAATAATACACTTTCTGGGATGTGCTTCAAAAAAATCCTGAGTTGAAAAAAAAAAAAAATCCTGGGTTGAAGGAGAAATGAAACAAGATTGGCCATGGAAGGTAGTTATAGGCGTTTTGTGATGATTATATGGGATATATCTTATTATTTTCTCTAGTTTTGTATATATTCTTAAAAATATTTACTTATTTATTTATTTTAGAGACAGAGAGTGAGAGAGTTGGGGAGGGAAGGGGGAGGGAATTTCAGGCAGACTCCCTGCTGAGTGCAGAGCCTGGAGGCTCAATCTCACAACACCGAGATTAGGACCTGACCTAAAACCAAGCTCAATTGACTAAGACACCCAGGTGTCCCTTGTATGTATTTTAAATATGACACAAAGTTGGAAAACAGCAAGTAAAACTTAAAAAATGAATGCCATAATCCTTACAAAAAATAAAAACCAATAGTATGATAGAAAGGTAAATATAGCTTTAACAGATAGACAAGTATCAGGTGATTCAGGAAATGTCAACTTTTTCTCCAGTTAAAGTGTTTGGAGTCCCCAGGGAACCGAACTCTTTTATCTTCTGTCACCATTGTGAAAGCTGATGGGTGTGTCAGTCACCTTTGAGAGTAGTGCTTTGGGGAATAGCATCACTGTGTCAGCTAGTGCCAACTGGTGCTTGTGCTGTTTTAATATTCTCTGAGGTCTTGTCAATCAGCAGCTGGACTTCTGAGAAGAGTTTAAAACCAAGCACCAGTGGCAACTGTCCTTCCCTAATAATCTGATAATGGGTGAGAGAAATAGTAAGAGGCAGCATGGCTGGCTGTTCCCCTCCTTTGACCTTAATTTTGTGGGTCCCACTGATGAACAAATACACTCATTCTAGACTTACCTATGAAATGATGTAGGGAGACTTGCCATGTGTTGCAAAGGATACACAAAAGCAACAACCATTCCCTCTTATTCCAAAGAGCTTATAACCAAGTTACAGTTGGTACACATAGGGTGGATTAAGTTAAAAACACAAGGCAGCAAAGGATATATGACCACTGAATAATACAGATTCCAAATACTGCAGATTTCAAAGTAGGAAAGGGCCCATATCTGAAGGAGTAAATTGGAAAAGCTTTCCTGAGAGGATGGGATTAAAACAGAGGTTTAACCATATCCAAATTCAAAGGGAGAGACAAGGACTGAGCTAGAGGCACATAATACAGTAGAAAGAGTAGGAGAACTGAGTCAGACAGATCCACCTTCCAACCCCAGCTGTTGACTCTGAGCTCTGCCTTTCATTTGTAAATTGTGCAGAGTTGGTATAAGAATTTAAAATACTAGTATTTGGGGAAATGCCTATTGCTAAATAATCTCCCAATAATTGCTTGTGTGTGTGTGTGTCTGTGTGTGTGTGTGTGTGTGTGTGTGTGTGTGTAAGAAGCCATAGGATAAAAATTTATAAACAAAAAGTGCACCCATAATGTAGAGACCTCAAATATCAGACTAAGGGATTTAGACTTGACTCCACAGATGTCTGATGGCTTTAAGTGGAGAAGGTATTTGAGAAAGATTATTGCAGTAGTTATGCAACCTGGTTGAGAGAGGAGACTTGATCCAGAGAAATTCATTAGAAGATTAATGTGATGATCTGAGCACAAAGCGTTAAGGACTAGAATTAGGGTTGTGACCAAAGATGAATTTACCTGAAGCTAATGAAGCTTAATTTTTGGCCCCACACTTGCGTGAGCCTCATCTAAGTCCTCAGAAAAGACCCTAGCAATACTTTCACATAGTTTAGTGGGTTTGTGAACTTTGCAAAAATGAAATATTAATTGGTTAAGACCACTCTCTCTTTTCACCCTGTCTTGGTCAACTTGGGCTGCCATAACAAAATACCACACTTAAATAATAAGCATTTTTTTTCTCAGTTCTGGAGGCTGGAAGTCTGAGATCAGGGTGCCAGCATGGTCAAATTCTGATGAGAGCGCACTTCCTGGTTTGCAGATAGCAATGTGAGGTGCATGTATTTCCACGGCCGAGCTCTCTTCCTCTTCTCCATAAGGATGCTTGTAATGACCTCATAATGAGGTCACTATCTTGATGACCTCATTTAACCCTGATGACCTCCCAAAGACCCTACTTCCTAATACCATTCCATAAGAGTTTAGGGCTTCAAAATATGAACGGGGGGCTACCAACATTCAGTCTATAGCACACATCTATTTTTCTTCCATATCACATTCCTTTCATTGTGCTCTGGAGAGACTATGGGCATTATGGGAGTGGACTAAGAAGAATTGGAGTTGGAGAGAGATTTAGTTTGGGTTAAGTAAGATATATTTGTATGCTTTTCATTCATGTCCCTGTATAATCGAGTTACTACTATCTTTCCCTACACAGAAATTGTTTCAGAAATACTCCTATGCCCCAGTGCCATCTGACCTAGAGTCTGGACATGAAGGTGCAGGGCCACAGTTTAGATTGCAACATAATCTGCCTTCAGATTAGGCCCCAGAGGTGTAGGTGGTAGAGGAGAAAGACATTTTGAAATGTATGGAACCAGAAGCCAAGTCTGTGGAAAACTCTACCAACTATCAGATATGTAAAGTTGGACTTGGAAGATTTGGTTCTTATTGATAACTAATCAAGATAGATGTCCTCTCCAGTTTGGAATATATTCAACAATGCAGCATATGCATTATAGATGTTTAACTGTGTTATAAATACACCATACTGTTTCTTTTTTAAATGGAATTGTACAAAATGAAACTTTTCAAAACATTTAGATTTACAAAACATACATGTACTTTTAGCTCCACTTCACAAGTCTAAAGCAACTCATTTATGAGAAAAAAATTAATAGATTTTTCACAAGTTTCAGACTCGTTTATAACTGAGAACAATTTACATGACATACAATAATGGCCTGTGATGCTGAAAGAAACTTTCCTAAACTATTAGTAATTTTTAAACTTTATTCTACTAAGTTGGAGAAAGATTGAATTGTCTTTCTAATCTCTCTAAAAAAATTATTACACAATGCTTAGCTTATAAAGAGGTAATCAAGTTTGTAGTCAAAGAAACATATCCAGGAAAAAAATTTCAGTGAGGTATATAAAGCAGTTAATTAATAAAAATTTTATGTTATATTTTTTATTTTTTTTTAATATTTTAATTATTTGTTTGACAGACAGAGATCACAAGCAGGCAAAGAGGCAGGCAGAGAGAGAGGAAGGGAAGCAGGCTCCCTGCTGAGCAGAAAGCCGGATGCCAGGTTCTATTCCAGGACCCTGGGATCATGACCTGAGCAGAAGGCAGAGGCTTTAACTGAGCCACCCAGGTCCCCCAAATTTTATGTTATTTTTATGGAATTTGTAATGGTGGTGGTATTTATCAGTTGTGATTCTTTTTACCAGTCTAAATACAAATTAACTTCCTGGTCTAATTTTGTTTTTATAATGTTTGATACTTTTTTCTAAAATGGGGCTTCCTGGGGCGCCTGGGTGGCTCAGTAGGTTAAGCCTTTGCCTTCAGCTCAGGTCATGGTCCCGGGGTCCTGGGATCCAGCCCCACATCGGGCTCTCTGCACAGCGGGGAGCCTGCTTCCTCCTCTCTCTCTGCCTGCCTCTCTGCCTACTTGCGATCTCTGTCT